>CM076574.1:227586740-227627183 GCA_034641835.2 Pinus albicaulis
GTACAAAACAACTTTTGAGCCTAATGCCCCTGCATCACCTTGGTGTTAAATGATTTTCTTTTATATAATATGCTCCTCTCTTTCTAAATAATTATGATGTTGAAATTATACACAAAATTCCTAATGCCAATACTAAGATGTGTTCGTTACCACATGAAATTTTATTTATAAAATTTAAAAAAGGATTACATTTCTGCAATAAAACATATATTCAAAGTGGATTGTTGAGAAATTATATGAATTAAATTTTAGAAACGGTATCACCACATGAAATTTTCTTTATAAATTTTTTAAAAGGATTACATTTCTGCAATAAAACATATATTCAAAGTGGATTGTAGAGAAATTATATGAATTAAATTTTAGAAACAATATCAATGAGGATTCAAAAAAAAAAATAAACTTGGAATAAAAAAAAAGTGATATCGAAATATATAGCACATGAATGTTCTTACTTCATACTCTAGTCATCCAAATGAAAAAATGAGATGACATTGAAAATTATATATTTTTAGATGTGATTTTATTATTATATATTGGTAAATGGATGCATGAGATTGTTCAACATCTTAAAAAATCATATTTTATGAATTGATATGTCAAACTATAATTTAACATCTTAAAAGAAGCACATTTCATGATATGATAGGTCGACTATAAATGAAAATGTTTTAATGATTAATATTTTTTTTTATTTCCCTCCACATTAAAAAAAATCTAATGGTCTACATAAAAGGCATTATTTTATGTGTTTCGTATTTTTTTTTATTAATATACTCATTAAAATCAGAAATAGATGGAGATATTGGAGGTCTTTGTTTAGTCGGACGATGCTCACAATAATCACAATTCAAATTTGATCTATCTTATCCATATCCATGTTTTACTTTGTCCTACTTCACATTGTATTCTTACAAAATAGACAATATAAAACACATACTATTGAAAAAATATCACACCCTATTAAGAACTTGCAAAAGAAAAAGAAAGAGAAGAATACAAATTAAGATGAAAGAAAGAGTATAACGTTTCATTTATGCAAAAGGAAGAGAAGAATACAAATTGGGATGAAAGAAAGAGTCTAGTAGAAAAAGAAGATATAAAAACAAATAACAACCTATAAAGTTAACTCGAGCTACATTTATATCTCCATCATTCGAAGGATTTAATGTGTGGAATATATTAAGGTCCCTTGCAAAAGAGACCAAGTAAAATTGATGGTATTTTATCAATATGTTATATCATGATGACAATGATATTGAAAGGATCAATATTTTAGAAATATCTTTGGGTATATTGCATCCGTTTCCTATGACCTATAAAATTATGCAATGGTTGTTTAGGAAAATGTGTATTATATCCATAGTCTTGCTATGGTATAAGGTAACCAAAAAATCTAAAATTCATGTGGTCATTATATAACAAAAGGTTTCCACTTGGATTTCTAGGTGTGAATTTATTGTTAGAGAAAAAATTGGTATTTTTCAAAGTTGCTTAGAATCATAAGAGATGAATGTTTCCGCAAAGTAAATATAGCACTTTTAAATGTCATGAGAATAAAAAGTCACTGAGGCAATCCTTGTATTTAGACCAACATGAGATAAATAAAAAAATATAGAAACATGGCATGGTTGTGGTTACACATGGCAACAACAAGGTATAATGAGATGAATATGCAAGGTATGTTGGGATGGACAACTAGCTGAGGAACAACCATTTTCTAACAATGATTGACTAGCATAGAATCTATATAAGAGATAAACAACGAGGAGATTATGTACAATTGTCCAAAAACATTGAATAGATATGAGGGAATTTAGAAGCCTCATCATGACATGTGTTTCCTTTAAGGAAAACACCTTCCATCATAAAAGTTTTTTTTTGTTTTTTTTGTGTTTTTTTGTGTTTTTTTTCATAAAAAAACTATGCATAATTTTATTCGTTATAGAAGAAGAAAATTAAATTTTCATATGCATGGAACGCTTTCTAGAAGAAAACAAACTGAGGAATTGGAATTTTCCATATAAAATAACCCAAAAGGACCAACATGAAAAAAAAAAAAAAACATCAAACCAAAAAAAAAACTTTAGGGGTCGCACATACGGACCCATCGACAAGCCTCCTAACATTACAAAGCAGGATTACAAACCCCATAAAAAATTGTCCTGTAAAATAGGAAAAATAAACATACTCCAAAAGAAATAAAACCAAGGTACATGCCACCTTGGTAGCCTTAACATCAAGCCTAAAATTGGGCAGTAAGAAGCAAGGCCATAAAGCCCAGAAAAAACTGATGGCGATCCCTGAACCAACACCAATGAACGGTTGAGCGACGATAAGCAGACCCTATAACGGCAGGAATCAGGGCTGGAAAGCCCGGGAAAAGACAACGATGACCCCAAAATGGGTACCAACGAACACTGCAATAAGACAGAACAACATGCAGTGATAACACATGAGCTAGGCCACGACAAGCAAAAAAACAAGCGAATCCCTAACCCAGGGTAGAGCAAACCTGGCATAAGTGAAAAAAACCATGCACAACAAAACCATTATCGACAAAGCGCTTGTGGAAAGAAACAACACTTGCACGAACAAAGGAATCAAACCTCCAACATCTCAAGTGAAAAGAGGCACAAACCAAAGAGCTAAGGAGTCTAGGGTTCTAATCGCCATGCGCTTTTCTCCCTCGACTCCAAAGTTGCCCCTCCATTATAAAAGTTATCTTTTAAATAATGATATAATACATACTAAGAAAATTTCATTTTCAATTTTAAAATATGATAGATCATATTTTGTATAATAATAATTAGTAAATAATATAATGTTTTATGAAAATATGAAATGAATATTTGTTTAGTTTTGAAATGCATAATTAGAATTTTAAATAAAATATAAAAAAGATATTTATAATTTTTTTTTACAAAATATATAACATAATTAGAATTTCAATTAAAACATAAAATTTTTATTTATATATTTTTTTAAAAGAAATTATATTTTTAATTTCTATAAGAAAAGATAAATTTAATAAAATTTTAAAATTTGATTTATATAAAATTTAGTATAAAATAATGTAAATATATATAAAATGTTAATTAAAACGTAATATAAGATATAAAAAAATTATATATAGATAGCTTTAAATTCCAGTTCAAAGATATCGAGGTCTGGTTAAACCATTGGGAGATCGATGAAAATGTTGCATTGCAAAATATTAATAACATTAAAAATATTGTTACTTATAAGTTTAAAGAGAAAATGTGGTTTGAGAAATATTTAAAGGCTAAAAGAAAAATAGGATATTATAAGGAGGTCATCAACCATACTCTAGAAGATCAAAAGTGTCTCTATGTTTTAACTAGCTCAAAGAAACAAATTAATATAGCCAAAATAAGAATGAACTCTCATGAACTCCATAGTGAAACAAGTAGTAGGGAAGTTCCTAAAACACCATGGGTGGAAAGGATTTGCCATTTATGTGAGAATATGAACATTGAGGATGAAAATCACTTCCTCTTAGAGTGCCCTATGTACACCCACATTAGATCTCAGTTTCATAATCTTTGTTGCAATACCGACCTTCCTAGCCTTTTAACATGTCAAAATTATAGTGACCTCGGGATGAATCTCTCCAAGCTCTTTGAGCATAGGAGTACAATTTTAAAACAAACTAAATAATTCATTTTTTTAGGTCCGATAAACCAAAATTTGGTCTCAGTATACGTTAACCATCATCATCATCATATAAAATGAAAAAATTATAATAAAATTTTAAAATTTAATATAAAAAATTAATAATGAAAATAAAAAAAATACATAATAAATTTTAAAATTTTATATATATAAAATTTGATTAGTTGAATATATATATATATATATAAATATATATATATATATATATATATGATGATGATGATGGTTAACGTCCACTGAGACCAATATTTGGTCTATCGGACCTAAAGAAAAGAGTTATTTAATTTGATTTAAGATTTTATTCCAATGCTCAAAAAGCTTAGAGAGAAGCCTCCCCAGCTCACTATAATTTTGACATCTTAAAAGGCTAGGAAGTTCAATATTGCAACAAAGATTATGAAATTGAGCTCTAATGTGGTTGTACGTAGGGCACTCTAAAAGGAAGTGATTTTCATCCTCAATGTTCATATTCTCACAGAGATAGCAGATCCTTTCCATCCATGGTGTTTTAGGAATTGTCCAACGACCTGTTTCACTATGGAGCTCATGAGAGTTCGTTCTAATCTTGCCTATATTAATTTTCTTCTTTGAGCTAGTTAAAATAGAGAGATACTTTTGATCTTCTAAGGTGGGGTTGATGACCTCCTTATAATACCTTTATTTTATTTTAGCTGCTAGATCTTTCTCACACCACATTTTTTCTTTGAACTTAGAAGTAACAATTTTTTTAATGTTATTGATGTTTTGCAATGCAACATTCTCGTCGATCTCCCAATGGTTTAACCAGGCCCTGGTTTCTTTATAGCAACCTCGTTTAAGCCTTAGGTGGTTTTGGATGGAATTTAAAGCTAGCTTAGGAAGTCTATGGTCTCCTATGCTATTGAGCTTGTGCTTGTACAACAGAAGCCTAGTCATAGCTAGGCTCTTGATAGGGGAAAGACCCACTTCTATAAGGAGAATAGGATAGGGTGTATTTCATTAATTTTAAGGTTATACGTTATAAAACGCTTCTGGATTTGCTCAATCTTTCTCCAGGATTCTCTAGAGATGCTGCAACCCCAAAACTCACATCCATATAAGATAACAGGAGTGACTAAAGTTTCAAAGAGGAACTTATTTCTATCCCACATTACGAGGTTTGCTGTTTTACAATTATTTTCAAGACCAAAATAAGTTTTCCATCCCCCATTAATCCTTTTCTGAATGATATAGTTCCAGTTGAGCTTGTGATGAATATCAATTCCTAGGTACTTGTAAGAAGACACTTCCTCCAAGTTACTATTGTCATACATAAAACTGGAGTAAGTGTCCTTCTTGGATTTGATAATCATAACTTTTGTTTTGTGAGTGTTAACAAACATACCCATGGTAGAGCAGAAATCCTTAAGAAGTCTAAGTTTCTTATCAAGATCAGATGGGCACCTTGCGAGAAGAAAAATATTGTCAACATAGAGAAGAAGTATGATGACTATCCCAGCTAAGATTGTGCCAGCACATCCTGCTTCCCCTAAACAACCTTCTAGCTTGTCGATGTAAATTCCAAATAGGGTAGGGGAGAGGGGGAAACCTTGTTTAACTCCGATATTACACTTAATATCTTTCGACCACCCCTCATTGCTCTTTAACTTGGCAATTACATTCTCGTATAACCTTATAGCAGCCACTCTTAGCTCGAAAGGAACATTTATCTCTTCTAATCTATTCCATAGGTTATTTCTGGGAACCGTATCGAAAGCCTTTCTAAAGTCCACAAAGCAGCATAAGAGATTGGATTTATCGTTGCGGCATTCCTCCACAATGATCCTAAGCATAACGAGGTGGTTCATTGTTGAGTGATGCCTTCTAAAACCTACTTGGCCTTTAGCCCGCTTACCTTCACTTTCAAGCCAAATGATCAACTTCTTTTCCAAAATAATACCATATAACTTGGCTAAGAGAGGGCTGATCATAATTGTTCGATAATTAGAGGGGTTATTTGTATCCCCACTTTTTAAAATATGGATAATGAGGCTTTGAGTCTGAGGTTTAGGGAACCCTTGCTTGACCGCTTGGTTGAAAAGCTTGTGGATGTGGGGGATGAGCACAGGACCTCCAATTTTTAAGATTTTCGCCTGGTAACCTTCAATGTCTTTAGCTTTCCCATTTGCCAGGCATTTAACCCCAAAATCAATGTCTTCTAATGATAAAACTTCTTTCGTTGTGAGTAGGGTTTCAAAATCCCCGGCATTTGGAGATTCATAAAGCTTTTTAAGATAGGAATTCCAGTCATGTAAAGAAATTTATTATTATCTTTAGTTTTCCTAGTTAGAATCTACCTCTAGAATTTCTTAGGAGCCACCTTAGAGAGGTATAAGAGATTCTCTTGTCTTTCAAAAATATATTGCCTTTTTTTCCTTCTATTTAGGGCTTTGTGGATTTTTATCTTGTTAATTTTGAGAGATACATAAATAGCTTCCTTAATTGCTCTCCTCGCACTTTTACACTCTTTGTCATACCATGGGTTGGTTTTGCTATTTCTTTTATTACTTGAGAATTCAATTGAGAACTTGTTAATAGAATATTAGAGGGTTGTAGTAAAATTATGATAGAGGTCATCTATGTTGACTATACTAGATAAAGGAAGAAAATTAGTTTTTAATTCATTTAGAAAGAGATCGTTTTTATTTCTATCAAAGATTAAGTTCTTTTGACTATAAGGATTATCTTCTATGGGATATATATGCATGACAACATTGAGAGTTATGAGTAAAGGCCTATGATCAGATTCAGGCTCGTGGTCATCTAAGATGTAAAAATTATTATTTCGTTGTATAAAGGGAGATCGGAAATAACATAGTCTACCACACTCATGCTAAGCCCATGGATGAAGGTCATCTTTCTAGAATTGGGCCACTTCTTTAGGCCGTTGCAAATTATGAGATCCTGAGCACTACAAAGCTTGACTAGCTCTAACCCAAACAAATTATCCCCGAGGTCTTTAGAGCTCCTTTTGTACTGGCTAGCCAGAGTAAGGTCTTCGTCTAACCAAAGAGGATTGGGGTTGGAATGATTTCTTAGAAGAATAGCTTGGTTGCTTGAAGTTCGAGCATTAAAGTCACCCATTAAAAGGATATTATCTTCATTCCTTAGGCTAGAAATATCATTCTCTAAACCATTGTAAGGACTATTTTTATCTAGATTCTTTTTCTTATAGAAATTATAATTAATGGGGAAAAAATAACAGATTGCTATGTAGGTCGTTTTATCATTAATGTCAGTAATCTCAATCCAACTATATTGGTTGTAAGGGTCATTTCTATAAATCCTAGCATGGGGAGAGATGTTCTTCTTAATGTAGCAAGCTATTCCCCCAATGCCTCTACTGGAGGATCGCTTGTTCCAGGTAGACCATAGTGAAAAGCCATATATGTTAGGGACCTTAGATTATTCGTGCTCCTAAGTTTCAACAAGAAATATAATATCAACATCATTTGAGATCCAACTTAGCTTGGGGCCTTTGTTCCATGGAAGGCCCCGACAGTTCCAAGAAAGAATTCAGAGCATGTTGAATTGCTATATATTACTATCTTTTTGGTTTCTATCTCGAATAACGGCTTTTCTATTTCTGATTATTGCCCATTTTCCTTCCTTCCTAGCTTCTTTTACCTTTTGAACCTCCTTTCTTAATTATTTTGCTTAATCTTCTGGAACGAGATCATCTTCGTTTATAAATATTCTCGTTCCTTTTAGACTTGAGGTTTTACTAAGTATGTCATACTTATGGTTAGTAGAGCTTACCTTTATTCGGATCAACCTTCCTTTATTCTCAGTTAATTTCCCTAACCTTGTTGCTTCTATGAGACACATGGTTTCAAATTTTAATCTATTATGTAATTATGTTTGGGCTATGGCTAAAGTATCCTCGTCTACCTCCTCTTTCAAACCAAAGATTATAAGGTTCAAGGCCCTTTTATTACGCTCATGGTCTAATTCGATCAATTTTTTCATTTTATCTAGTTTGATATCTAATTTACTTGCCCTAATATTTAGGGTGAGATTGTTGTTAAATTTTTCTTCTAGTTCTTTAATCATGTCCTTCATTTTAAGACTCTCTATATTATCAACATCTCCTTGGGCAACCTATATTCCATTGCCTCCATTTTATTCTCCAATAGTTCTATTTTATTTTCTATTTGTTTTTGGATCTTGTCTTCAAGAGATGTGAATTTGTTTCCCAACATGGCTTCTAACTCGGTTTGTAGCTTGACTTATCTTTCTTCTCTACGTTTCTCTAAAGACTCTATATACTCATAAAGGCTCTATAGAGTAATTGTGCGAGGTCTACCTTTAGTAATCTTTGGTAGTTGTGGTGAATTATTCATACTTGAGAATATATGAGCAGATATGTATTAGAAAAAGATAAGGAATGTGTGCACCTGAATAGTAGCAAACTAGACAGCAGACTTCAAGTGCCCAGGTTTGAAAATTTCTCGAGAAAAAATCACCGCAGACCCAAGTAGTAATGGAGAAAAAACCCAAGTAGTAATGGAAAAAATTCACCGCAAAATTTTCACTGTAGAATTTCACTGCAGACCCAAGTATTAATCTAGAAAATTCACCACAAACCCAAGTATTAATCGAGAAACCCAAGTATTAATGGAGAAAATTCACCACGAAATTTTCACCACAGACCCAAGTATTAATCAATTCACAGCAAAATTTATTGATTTTCACCGCAGACCCAAGTATTAATCAATTCACCCAAGTATTAATCCAGAAAATTCATAGCAGACCCAAGTATTAATCGAGAAACCCAATTAGGAGAAAATTCGAGAAACCCAAGTATTAATGGAGAAAATTCACCGCGAAATTTTCACCACAGACCCAAGTATTAATCAATTCACAACAAAATTTATTGATTTGACTTCCTATTATTTGGATCATTTTCAATTAATTAATTAATTTGACATGTAACATATAGTATAAAAAATAATAATTTAAAATGAAAAACTATATATAAATAAAAAGTTAGTTGAAACTTTATATTTATATATAATTAATTAATTAATTAATTAATTTGATAGGTAACCTATATAATAATATAAAATGAAAAAATACAAAAGTAAGATTGTATTTATACTTTTATTTTTTCTACACCATTTTGAACACAAATAATAAAATCAATGGAAATCTGAAAAAAAATTGTTTTAAAAATAATCAAAGTCTAAACTTATGAATAAAAAAGTGTTTGAAAATATATATATATATTTAGTATTTAAAATATAATATAAATTTTTAATTTAGAAAATAGTTATATTAATTTTTTGGAGTAGAATTTTTAGAAATTTAATTTAATTATGTCCAATGTAACATACACCGTTAACTTCACATGGAAATGTAAGGAGTTAACTTTTTTTAATACAAGTTACTCATGGGTAACTATCAATTCACTGTTAAATATTTCTTACTCATCATTACATAGAATGTTTACCAGTTCATAGTGTAACTTTAGAATAATAATGGTAAGCTCCTTAACCATTAACAATCCTCCATTACAATACATTAACATAATACTGTATGATGTAACCATCCACTCATTTCCTTATTCATGTAGTCATCACATACTTGGCATTATGAAACTTCACAACAAGAAAGGAATCAACAACATCATCTTGACACAATAATCAATCACATCATTCAACACCAATATACCTGGAAACCCCGTAGGTGAAAATTAAACGCTCGTGAGGGTGATCAGCCCTCACTCAATGGCTTATAAGGGAGACCATCCCTTAACCATCGTTTATAAATCTTACAAGGAAATATACAAATATCTAGCTTAAAGCCATTATAATAAATATGATACCATTTACCCTCTGGTCTTCATATCTTCATATCTTGATGGCATGGATGTACCTACAATGGTTCATCGTACACTGGATCATCCGGTAGTTCGCACTCATCTGCATGAAACATAATTACTTACCTGCCACCGGGTTAAACATAATATTTCCTTTATACATATCACCATCATACCCTGCTAATGTTACCTTCAACATACATTGATGTCAAGATTCATAAAGTATAATAAATCATTTCATATATCTATACTATAGTAGTTTCTCCATCTACTCATGTATATTCATGACATGCAAGTAAAGTACCTTGACATTCTTCCTTTTAACAACACATACCTCATATGTGCTAGTTATAAGTCATCACATTAACTAATGTTTCCATAGCATAAGCACACATTCCTGCAAGACAATAGCTACATCTCCCTAGCATATATTTAAAATAAACTGATACATCAGTTACGATATTCGTGCATGTGATTTACATAAATTTAATCAAAATAGCTAACCCTTAAGCTATTACTTTCAGTGCATGAAATTCAAGATAACATAACAAATGTTGCTCCTATGCATGCAAATGCATATAGAGTCCAAAAGAGTCTCCCCAAAGGAGTGCTTACACAATGAAGCACATAGCTTCCTTCACGAGTCTTCCCAAAGGAAATCTCAGCACAAGTGAGCATGTAAACATATGTTTTCTTTTCTGTAAAACTATGCAATTAAGCATACAAATACATGTCTTCTTCTTCAAAGATTATTCTAACAATCATTTCCAATATAGTTTAGCACCACATGCTATCTTTCCCACCTACAAATATTTATATTCTTTCCAATGAAAGTTATTACTTATGTTGCATGCCTATGCAGGATCTTCTTCCAAAAGGGATTAACATAGACTAACATATTAGTTTTGATATCATAAAGTTACTCACATAATCTCCTAAATATTAAGATAGCTCAACATTTATTTACCAATACCATGGTAAACTATCCATGGATTTATGAAACTATCCATGGATTTATGAAAATATTTCAAGAGTTACCCTCTTTAATCTATATTCATTCTCAAGAAAATACCTTGGATTTGTTCTCATTTCCTCAACTAAATGAGTACAAAATCCTTTTTTTAAATAAGATCATGCATCTTCTATTTTCTTGCTTATACCATATTATGTAAATATTTATATTAAAGAGCTACCCTCTTTAATATATTCAAGAAAACCTCTTTTAAAATATCTAGAGCATGCATATTCTATTTTCTTGTTATACAATATTATATAAATATTGATATTAAAGAGTTACCCTCTTTGAATCTATTCAAGAAAATCTCTTTTAAAATAAAGTACCATAACTAACCTTTATTTTGGGCATAAGAGCTAGATAGACCTTTTAGAAAAATAAGAAAACTAGCATAAGTTTTTCATATGCACAAAATTTCAAGAGTTATTTCGGTGAAAACTCCTTATCTTATTTTTGAACTCGTTAAATATTTTCAAGTATTAAACTACTTAACTCTTCCCAGAACATCTTAATAGTGATTACCCACTATCTAGATAACAGTGTAAAATTTTTAAGTAGATTAATGTTATAACTTATCTTTCCAGAATTAAAAGAAGATTAATCTCTCTTTCAATGCACAAGAATCAAGTAAATGTTTCTAAAAGAACAATCTAGATTCTTATGGTTTTTCACACACAAGTGATTTTTTTAGAAAGATAACAAACATAACTTTTCATATTTCCTCAGTGTAAATAAACTCTGAAATTCTTTTTAATAAAGAAATATACTTATCTTTTTAAGCAAATCCTCCATTTGAACAACATAACCTTGGTTCCAAATTTCCATTCGAACAACGGATCAATACTCCTCCGACTTGATTGTATCATAATTGGGGGATAGGCAATCATGGGGAATTTACTGCCCGACTGACTACTCTGGACCTGCATGAAACAATAATGGAGGAGTTGCCGCAGAGTGCTACTACGACCATGAAGAAATCGAGTGCTCAAGATGAGCATCACATCCATCCGCTGGAGTTACCAGAGGGTTGTAATATATAAAAGATGAATTCCATGCAACTTTACTAATTGTTGGACTCGTAATCTTCCTTTCATATTAATAATGTGAGTTCGTTATGAAGAAGTCGTTTAACTTTCAACCGATTCCATAATCCGTTTGTCATAAACTAATTCTTTATTTTCTTGATTTGAATAATTAAGATAAAAATATATTTACCATTTAAATTCAAGTAATTGTCATGAACTAATTCTTTATTTTCTTGATTTGAATAATTAAGATAAAAATATATTTACCATTTAAATTCACGTAAGAGGTCTGTTACATCCAAAGTAAAATTTAATTTTTACTTATTTTAAGATATTCTGAATAATATATACAAAATAAAAGTTGGAATTTATTTTATGTTTTTTTGTTTTTTTTTAATTAATCGAAAAAATGATATATAAACAATTGTCTTATAAAATAAGCTATAGGTTTATGGACATATAATATTGATAAATCATATTATTAGTTCATGATATTATAACAAAATCTATTTAAAATTAAAAATCTTCATTGTAAAATAAAAATAAATATGTATACTTAAATTGCTTGTTATACATTTTTCTATATTAATTAATATATTGTATATAATAATAATAAAGAAGTTAATAGAGTTGTATTTTTGTTAATTTTTATGCTTTCTAAATTTTAGTAACCTTATTATATGGAAAATAGATAAATCTTTATATTATATGAATTTGGAAATGAGATAAAAAACAAACAGGTTTCAACCCAAACTGTTTTTTTAAAGATATTTCTGAATTTAACTGTTATTTAAGAAAAGTTTGTCAACATAATTTAAAAGAAAAAAAATATTATTAATTTTTCATTTAAACCAATGAGAAAAAAAATAATATAAATTAAAATAATTATTTTTTAGATTTATAAAATAATGAAAAACAATTTTAAAAGTTATTGATTTTTGTATTATGCATATTTGTTTATTTGAAAGAGTATGGAAATGTGTGATTGCGAAGAAAAAAAGGTCAGAAACAGGTTTTAAGTGGGTGGGCGCCAGCGAAATTAAATTTCATCCTTCCTGTTTATTTCGATGTTGATCTCCATAAGAACCACCGCAGACATGGTAAGATAGAAGTTTTTATACATGTGAATATCAATATTAATACAGTTTTGAAATATTGATTAATTTAAATATGGATGCACGTATACATAATGAATTGAATAGCTTATTTGAATATTTCTGTGTCATGAATACTGACTTTCATAAGTATAACAATGCGAGTCAATCATATATATATATATATATATATATATATTCGTTAATTACGTAAATAACCCGGTTCTTTTCATGAAAATGATTTTAAATTTGATCAACTTGCAAGCCAAACAGAACTAAGACGTTGAATGGTTGGAAAATTCTTCATTTGAGAAAAGCCCATATGTTGTCATGCATGAATACAAAACTATGGTTTGCATCCCCGCGGATTAAGAAGGCATTTGGAATTCTATAATTCTTCACATGGATTTTTAATCATGATTTATTGACTTTGCTCATGTATTTTAAATTTTGCAAATTAAGGAGGGTCGTCTTTTACATCATATATATTTTCATAAATACTATTGAAAATATCCCTTCAACTAACTTTTTTTTTATTTTTATTTTTTATATAATTATTTTTATGCTTGTTAGTTAGAAAACACATTATAAATTAGTTAGTAGTGAAGATAGTTATTATGGGTTATTATACGCTAATATAAGTTGATTCAAGATCGTTATCAAGTTCATTTAGTATAATACACATGTGTAGATATAATGTGAGAAATGTAATGTAAGTAAATATTTGAAATTTTGGAACATATTTACAATTACTAAAAAAGAGAGATATGATAAATAAATATAAATATAAATAAACTAGAGATATGGTAAATAAAAATAAAACCTCTTTTTATTAAATAAATAAAAATATAAATAAATTGGAGTTATGGTAAATATATAAATAAATTGAATACAAGGTAAATAAATAAAATCTCTTTTTATACTTACTCTAGAGGTATGGAAAATAAATATAAATATAAATAAATTAGAGGTATGGTAAATAAATAAACCCTTTTTTTAATATTTACTCCACAAACCTTTTTATATTTACATAAACTAAAAAAAGAGATTTTATTTAGGTGAAGCTTGTGGACCAAATACCATGGCCAGATACCTTGAAACAAATTATTATTAATACAATGCGCTAAATACTATGGGCCAAATACCGTATTTATAAAAGTGGTATGGTAAATAAATAAAAATAAATAAGGTATACATAGTTATAGTAAATATATTAAATACGATTAGAAATCAGCATCTAATTATATACAAAGCCTATGGGCCAAATACCATGGTAAATAAAAAACTATGGTAAATAAATATAAATATAAATAAATTAGAGATATAGTAAAAAATAAAACCATTTTTTATATTTACCCATACTCCTTTTTATATTAATAATACTAATATTATTATTAATTATAATATTCATATTAATATATTATAATATTTATAATATTATTAAATTTAATAAATTTGGATCTCGAAGGTTTGTATTTCAGTACACTCAAGTAAAGATGTAAATGTAAATGTAAATGTATAAATAATGTTTAATGTTTAATATTTAAAATTTAATCGAATTAATGTCCATTGTAATGAAAAATCACTTCTCTCTCTAAATATATAAATTTAACAAATCAGTTCTCTCTTTAAATATATAAATTTAACACAAATAATAATATTTGTGAGAAAAGATTTGGGAGCTATAAGGAGTAGAAAATAATATTTATGGGAAAGGATTTCACAGTACGAGCTGCCATAGATTTTTAGATTTTTAGACTTGATGTGTAATGAATTACTCTTACCACCAAATTAGAATGATTTAATTTGTGCCATGGGGAAAGACCACCAAATTAGAATGATTTAATTTATGTTTTGTCGGAAACCTTGTTTAATTTGTCCCTTGGGCAAAAGACCACCAAATTAGAATGATTTAATTTTTGTCTTGCCTAAAAGCTTGCCCACCTATGAAACAAAGTGATTTCAAGAATATATTTCTAAATGTGTAAAAAACCAGCTTAGATCCATCTTAACTCCGAATCTATCAAGCCATTAAAGGGATCAAATCTTTCAAGGTGCTAACATTTCCTCAAGTTTTGCACTCAAAAAAAAGGTTTCCACCTCTAGAGATTTGATCCCTCAATGTACTTGATAGACTCAAAAAAAAGATTTACACCTCTAAAGATTTGATCCCTCTAGACCTTTGATAAATCTATAGTTAAATAGATCTAGACTAGTTATTATTAAAGGGCATCTTTACCTGGATTATTGATTTTTCAAATATTCAGCAATCAGAAATAACTGACCACCAAATTAGAATGATTTAATTTTTTTCTCGCCTAAAACCTTGCCCACCTATGAAACAAAGTGATTTCAAGAATCTATTTCTAAATTTGTAAAAAACCAGCTTAGATCCATCTTAACTCCGAATCTATCAAGCCATTAGAGGGATCAAATCTTTCAAGGTGCTAACATTTCCTCAAGTTTTGCACTAAAAAAAGGTTTCCACCTCTAGAGATTTGATCCCTCTCTGCCCTTGATATACTCAAGAGGTTTACACCTCTAAAGATTTAATCCCTCTCCGTCCTTGATAGACTCAAAAAAGAGATTTACACCTTTAAAGATTTGATCCCCTAAACCTTTGATAAATCTATAGTTAAATAGATCTAGACTAATTATTATTAAAGGGCATCTTTACCTAGATTGTTGATTCTCCAAATATTCAGCGATCAGAATAACTGACCTGACCGCACTATGTCCAATTATGATTACCGAATATTAGAGGAATCAACCATCAACATAAACTGAACAATCAACATAAATTGAACTTATGGATTATGAAGTGAATGTCGTCTAAAATTAAATTAATATTATAAGAGTAATAAATTTAAATTAGTTCTTCAGTGTAGGAGGTTCGCCAACCTTGTTTCCAAGTTGAGAATTCTACGACACTGACAAAAATATCATCCCAGTGATAAGCACCATCCGCCGCTATCATGCATGCCTATTTCAAATGTTTAGGATGATATGAAAACGACAGAAGCAAATTTATCCAATCGATAGCTCCCACGTTGAAAAAGAAAGGATAGCAGACGGAAAGAGTAAACTAACACACTGAAACTCACGCAAACCCATACCTACTAGGACTCAGTGTTAAAGTCTTCAACATAGTATATTAGTCATATGTCAGCCCAAGGTTTTTCTCTTTCGACGTAGAGAGGGAGAGTTCTATTTATATTATACCACAGCCTTCAACCTGCTCCTCCTCCTACAAAATTTCTGATTGTAATAGGTATTTCTTCCATTGTAACTGGTTGCAACACCATTTTTCGTTTTTTTAAAGATTCACACGGTGCCATTGTTCCTGAGAACAATAGCTTATCTGGTGTATGTACTGCTACTGCCCTTTTTTTTAGTATTGCATGGGTGTATGTACGTTGGCTATACCACATAGGTTATTATCGAAATACGATTGCATATTTTTTCATATGCATCTTATTTGGAAAACTTCTTCGACCAAATATTACCAAAGGATTTTACTTGACCATCCATAAAATGAGGGTAATGGATGATATTATAAGTGAAACATTTATTTGTTAAAAGTAAGGTAAGGTAAGGTGTTGAATTTTAAATTATGATTTACTGATTGAACATCAATTTAGGATAACTATATAACCAGTTATGGAATATCAGGGCACTCGAAAAAAAGAGGAGTTTTATTTGTTAATGGTGAAAAAATAAATAATAATAAAAGGTTATAAGATATTTAAATTATGATGTAAAAAATTAAAATATTAAAAAAGAGATTAAAAAATTAAAAAAACATTTATATAAAAAACTCTTATACAATTTTATGAGCATAATTTCAAAAAAGAAATAAAATGAAATTAGAAGATAAAGTATCATGCTACCAACAAATTGAGAGTAGAAAATATAAAAGGGAAAAAAGTAAAATTAACAATGATGAAATATTTTATAATTTTGTATATGAGCATAAATGGGGAAATGAGTGGATGAAAAATCTTAGCATAAATGAATCAAAGATTTAATTAGGGTGTGGTTATGTGATGAGAATTGTTTATTGTTTTTTTTATTTGACTGGAATCTTATGTTATGATATGTTTGATTATGTAAAATGTTTAGAAAAATAAATTAGTATATATTTTATATTTAATTTATTAGATGAAAAGGTTTTTAAAATTAGATTTGATTTTAACATAAAAGATAGAAATAAAAAACAGACATTGCACAGGAATAACACACAATAATTAATTTTTATATTATATTTAATAAACAGAGATATATCAAATATATATAGTTGGAGTGAGATCAAACTTATTCCACTCTTGGAGGGAGAGGTTGAGAGAATCTCTCAACATTCTCTAACAAACCAAACCAATCCCTAATCTTTAATATGCATCATAAATAAGGCATTATCTCAAACACCTCCCCTTAATGCCTACATTACAAAAAACTTACAATACTGAAATCACAATTACAAAAGAATTACAACACTTTGAACTTTTGTCTCTTTGTCTAATCTGGTCTTCATCAGCAACTCTACCCACTCTACGGTATTCTGGATTCCGCTCTTTCTTTCTTCACATCTTCAAGCTTACTTTTCAACCCATTTAAAGTACACCTGCTTCTGACCATCAATGCTGAATTTGTAAGATTAAAGATTCGTGACACCCCCGAAGAAGAGTCTCAACACTAAACTACCCTATGGAAATATTTCCATCTGTGAAATAACCCCAAAGAATAAATTTCAACAGTCTACAGGAAAATATTCTAGGTACAAAATATGATCAACGATCAATCCTACAAAGTGACCTTTAAAAACTCACAAGGTAAAGGTAACCTGTAATTGTCGATATTGGAGCACTGAAGTACAACAAGAGTCTACAACATATAACAGATTCTTACAATCAAATTAGCGATACTTCCTCTTGGCACCGAAGAACGTCGAGAAACACTATTTTAAATTGTGTAAATCTATTCAATAATTGGTTCTTTATTATAAAATGTTACAAACCAACAAAACAAAAAATCCACAATTCTACATAAGAACAAGCTATACACTCCACAAAACAAAACACTGATCTGTAGCTGGCATTCACCTCCATAAACCTTGCTGGCTTGAATGCCAAAGCATCCTCTCCCCACGCACCCTGTAAACAAATTTTTACAGCCGATCATGACTCCATGATAATATCATCTCAACATCACAGTTGGAAGGAGAGCAGTGGTCTATCCAGATATAGTATCCTCCAAAAAATTGAAATTCCATCGCCATCAGACACCGTTCTCTAGCCGTAATGCTTGGGGGTAGATCTCACCATGGAATTCGCCGCTTGAACGCACTCGTAGATGTGAATGCCATGAATGATGATGTTTGTCACATACGGTATCGTTATGCAATGTGGACGTCAGCACCTCTGCCAGAAATACTCCGCAAAATAAACGGTTACTAACGTAGCCCGGATGGGCTCTCACACAGTAGCCTTGATGAGCTCCGTAAAAATGAGGCAGGAAGTGGACTGCTTTAAGGTAAATGAATTGTAGCGCAAGTAGAAGTGCGATAGAAAAAACTGAGCCATCAAAACCACGACGTCCTTTGCTAGACACTGCTTGTTGTCAGCCAATGTCTATTCAGTTTCCCGGCTGTTGGACCACAGCAGGTGTTTCAGCATCTTCTCTCCTTCTTCGCCTATAAACCGACTCAAGACGAACTCGTCTGCTCTATCGAAAATTTTGGTATCCCTTGTGGCAAATGGCTGGTACCCACAGAGCATCTCACCCTTCTTCATCGCATAGAGCCCATCGTGGGATTCGACCACGAAATCCTCTTTGGCCCTCGCGTACTGCCAAGCCGCAGGCAGTTCCAACCTTAGTACTTCATACACAGTGGACTGGACCAACGCCATGTTCGTCAGAGCCCTGCAGTTAATGCCCCCGTGTGCTTGAATGGCTCTGCGGACATATTTGGCTAAATTTCTCAGCAGCTAATAGAAATGAGTGTCATAACAGAGCGGTTTTTCTTCAGCAGAGTTGGGGTGAATTCTGCAGGGTTAGCAGAATTAAATGGGCCAAACAGTTGTGAGCACAATTCATCAGCCATCGAGTAGGCTATTCCATAACTTTGATAAGCTGATACTTATAGGAAAACGACATCCGATCTATTTCGAAAAAACATCAGATGCAATACTCCTCGTGATGTGCAGCCAAGTAGGAGGAGAAAAATCTTCAGAGCTACAGTTAACTGATCACGTTGCAGCGCTTTCTTCGAAATCTCTGACACCTTGTGAAAGCTTCTTTCCTCTTCACTACTCACACAAAAATTAAAAGACACAAATATAACTGGAAAACATACCTACACTATGCTACTTTCCTACAACATACTCAATCTCATATCTCTCACATTTTCCTGGCCATCCCGTGAGGGATTTAAGCCAGTAGAGGCTTTGATACCAAATTAGAAATTATGAGAGCAGACATTTCACAGGAATAACACACAATAATTAATTTCTATATTACATTTAATAAACAGAGATATATCAAATATATATAGTTGGAGTGAGATCCAACTTATTCCACTCTTGGAGGAAAAGGTTGAGAGAATCTCTAAACATTTTCTAACAAACCAAACCAATCCCTGATCTTTAGTATGCATCATAAATAAGGCATTATCTCAAACATTTTATATTCAATTTATTAAATGAAAAGGTTTTTAAAATTAGACTTGATTTTAATATAAAAGATAGAAATAAAAAACATGATTACTATAACAAAAAATTTAAACTACTTAAATAAACTAAGAATAAGAGAATAGGCTAATAAATAACTTCCTAACATGGAGGGATATTTTGAGATTAAACTAAATTTATATTTTATTTTACATTAGTATTTTATTTTTAAAAGTGCATACATAGTTTTAAACGTATTTTCAAGTGAAAAAAGTATTAAATTATATTAAATTGGAAAATAAATATTAAAGGGATAGTGTAATAAAAATAATGTTATAATATTTTTATTTAATAATATATTTTAATTCAAATTGTTTAGACGTAAATAAAAACAATGTTGATAAAGATATTAGCCATTAAAGCGTATATGTAAAAATCATATTTTAATTGTGTCATTAAAATAAATTTAATATTTTTTATTAAAAACAAAAATTATAATATGAAGGGGAGGCAGAAGCAAGAGGGGTGATATATAATTTTGATAGAATAATTAGAATAAGGTATGCATGGGGTTTGGGGAATGCAATGAACAATCAAGCCAAAGCTCTCGAAAGGACATAAGATAGCTATATCTAAAGGTATACCACAACTAAGTATAATTGGAGATTCAATGGTCATTATCCAAAGTTGTTCCAAGATCAGACATCATTCTAACTTTGAATTATCCCATGTGTTTATCCAAATAGGGATTCTTCTAAGCCAACTTGAAGACTATAATTTTTTCCATATCAAATTTGAAAACAACAAGGAAGCAGACAATCATGCCAATAGAGGCGCTACCTTAGAACAAGGGCTTTGGTCTTAGATCAAATGAATAATAAAACATGCCACATTCCATGAAAAATTAATCGAAAGATATGATTCCAGATTTAAAATGGCATAAAGGGTGCATTAATGGAGACAAATCATACCAACCTAAGTATCACTTCGAGGCTTGGCAGGATCGTCTCGGGAGTCGGAGTCGATAGATGGGATGTCTTGAATACAGATGGGGGAATAATGATTTAAATGCCATGATGATGGCCAAGTGGAAGACAAAAGGGTTAGTATTAAATTCGAAGTACGGGGAAGGTGGGCCTATTACTTCACCTCTGCTACGAAGAGTGATAAAAACTCAATTGGTTTGCAAATCGATGGTCACAGGAATGGTGGTTCATGGCGGGTGTGAATCAGTAAGGTAAGATCATTCGATTCGTAAGGATTGGTACATAATTTGACAAGGAGTAGAGAATTATTAAGGTGATGGATGCCCCAGTTAAAACTAAGAGTTATTCATGTCTAAGGGAATATTTCACTCAAAACGGCTTCTTCCAGCATCAATGGAAAATGAGACAATGAAAAGGAGCAAGAAATTTGACCCATAGGAGATGTCACGGCCATGGTTGAACAACTAGGGAAATAGGTAGCAAAGGAGGTTAACGAATAATTGGTGGTAGTGATGACTCACCTCTTTGAAATCAAGAAAGACCTAAATTTGTTGCATAAGGTTGTCCAATATATGAATACTAAGATGATCAACTTGAATTTCAAGGTCGATAACATAGAGGTAAAGGTGGAAACCGCGATGGTAGGAGTGTTAAAGGAGGTATTCGAGATTAGGGAAATTCCTCCATCCAGACTTCAGGTAGTTGGGGAGGAAGGAGAGGATAATCTCAAACCTTAAAGGAATTTGGAAACTGATCACCCCAAAGAATTGGCCTAGGAGGACAGTCCTCTCAAAAAAATAGAAGGCAACGAGTAGATAATTTTTTGTTTTAATATGTATAGTTGATATGATATGTCATTTTGTGAAACTCAGTGGGATATTTTGGCGATATTATAGTATAATGTTGTATTCCAAATAGTAGAAAATAAATAAGGTAGCATTAATTTTTCTTCTGAAATCACTCTGGAAATCTTTGAAGCAGAGAAAATTTTGAATGTAAGGGACCTGACTTGCTTCCAGCTTTGAAATATAAAATGCTACTTGTTTCTTAATATATATATATATAAAGAAGATAAATGAATCATTATTCTTTTTTTTTCAATAGAACGAGTAGTAGCATTTCTACTAATAAAAACTGAGAGAGGGCCTAGAACCCTTACAACTTCTTTCTGAGATAAAATACATATCTTCAACAAAGTAAAATTTTATTTTACTGTATCCAGGCCTAACTAACTAGTTAAGACAAAAAATATAATAATTGTAGGTTCTAAAAAAATACCCAAGGAGTAAAATACATTTACATAATCTCATTGATAATAGAGCAAAAAAAAAATCCTTGACTACATAACCAAAAGTAGTCTCCAAGATATGTCCCAGAGATCACCAGGTGCCAAATACATTTGCATCCATGCCTCTTAATCATCCAAACCTCTTACAAACAACATGAGTCGTGGGGCCAGGATCTCCAGAAGACACCCTACTAGCATAGGTTTAAGATAATTCTAATGCTACCACCCTTGAGCCAAGTAGGCGAATTTCCTCCCTCATCTCATTGAATCAAATTATATTTTGGCATGATGAACAAGCAACTTATCTTCCAAAAATTTCTAGAATGAGAATCTTTGACGCTCCACCATGTCTTCCTACTTCTCAATGGAGGCTATGAGGACTTGAGAAGAATCCAACATTCTATCAATAATATTAGATGAGTATATTTGTTCCAAATTTTTATATTTTCTTGCTATTCTGAGAACAAAACTTAGGACTCCACAACCAAGATCTTAAAAATTGACACTTGCAAAATCTATACTTCAAGATGGAACCAAATCCCAACAACACAAGACACAAAAAATACAAGATGAGAACATAGGGTCCAAAGGGGACAATAAATAGATAGATCCAGACTTTTACATGAGCAATTTTGCTAAGAAATGACTCAAGTATCCATAGAAAAATAACTTGGACAGAAAGATAGTGTCACTAGATCTTAACATGACAATGGAATTAACTTCATGCTCATTTAAATTGCACTAAACACGATTTTTTAGAAGAATACCATTAACTCATACTTGAAACATATTAAATATGTGTGATTCCCTATGAAGAGAGGAATCGAGAAAGGAGGGCACTTTTTCGTTGGAGTTTGACACCTGGGAAAATTCGTAAGATGTCAAGGTCGAAAAAAAATGGAGGATGACTGAAAATCAATAAAAAATTTAGCCCAAAAATCCATTGTAGTTTTAGAATTATTACTCCTCGAGATGTTCATTTAACTTGATGGAAGTGGAGGGAGGCATAAAGATATCTTCCAAAAAGTATGATAAGTTGTGGAACATTACATTGTTAAGGAATTGGGGAGAGTCCCAAGCTTTAATTAAATTCAATATTAATTTGTTTCATAATGGCTCCCTTCTTTTCTAGCTCATCATCTATCTAGTTTAATTGTCTATAAACATGATAGAATTCCACCTTATTAAACTGCGAAAATAAGGCAAGAATCCTTTGACAAAACATCTTGGAATCAAAGCTAATTTTCTTCTTATCTTTAGTGAACTGTCATATGACCGACGTAGAGTCCCCAAAAATATTTATTCTAGATAGATTGAGATCTCTAGAAATATCTAATCCCTTCCAAAAGGAAAGGAGTTTCTTTTATTATATTTTTGTTGTTCCAAAACCCCCAACAAATTGGGAAACTAATTTTTCATCAGGGCCAAGGATGATCCCTCCCACTCTTGTATCCCCATATTTCCTGGAGACGCCCCATGGAAGAATAGAAAATTCCGTTTTTCTTTGCCTCCACTTCTTTAGTCCTGCTAGTTCAATCTTATATTCAACGTCTTATTGACTTCAAGATGAAGCTGAGGCTTGACCAAGGAGTTTGTTAACTAGTCAAACACAATCCATTCACACTCTTGCTAATTTAGATCATCAATCTCATTAGAATGATAAACACACATTGATATAGCCTCAAGGAGCATGGTAAATCTCTAGAGGTTTCCTTTAGTGGAGTGGGTTTTTCATTTTTGAAAATTTCCTTGTTCCTAAAGAACCAAATTCTCCAACACGAGACTTTTGGAAGATTTTCCTAACACCAAATCAATAGGGAAGAGCATTTGTTGTTCCATGGATAATGTCCTTTCCAATTTTTAAACATTTCCTCCCATGAACAAGGAATAAAAGTGATGGTAGAAACCAGACCAAGGGAAATAGTCCAAGACTCTAACACAAACAGGCGTAGCATGAATAGATGAGGAATATTTTCTTCTTCGCCGCAACATAAGACACACCTTGACGATATGAAAATATTTCTCTTCCTAAGGTTCTCGATGGTCAATATTTTTCCCATGGGATAGGGAACAATAGAAGGTTTTAACCTTTGGAATGTTATCTTTGCTCCAAATTTTGGACCATAACTGACTCAGAGGATGGTGTGGAAGGTGATTTATAAGGAGAGAATATCCCAACCTAACTAAGTATTTTTTAAAGGGACTTTTGATCCATGTGTGACAAACCTTGAAATTATTTGAGGTAGGAGCCATGCCATTTAAGAGGTGTATAAACCTAATATGAAGAGGATATAGATATGGGGGGGGGGGGGGTGGGGAGGGGGGATGGGATCAGGCCTTAACCATCCTTTCCAAAGACTTTTATCATCCCAATTGGAGATATATTTTAATTTCATGTGCTCATTCCTTTGCATTCATTGCATTATATCTATGAGTTCTTCTACCCCTTCATGTCGGCCCAAGGGGTAGAAATTATTCGACCAGATATTAATTTGAGATACATTCCCAACATACTAGCTTAGGTGCTCATCTATTTGGGGGTTGAATTCCTTACAAAGGGCCCATATCTTTGAACTTAGACTAGTCCATGAAACTCACTCCACTCTGAGCAAGTGATTCCTATTGAAAAACTTTGGAACAAAAGAAATCTTTCACCATTCATTTGAATCTTCTATTAATCTCTAGATAATTATTTCCCTAAGAACCAGGTTCATTTATAATGGATCTCTCATGGAAAATCGTCCATTGACCCTGGAAAGTTGAATGGTATTATATTGGACTAAATATACTTTATTTTTGTTGTTTTTACCCCCTTTCCATAGGAATATTTGAATTAAAATACTTATTTGAGATAACACTAATTTAGCACTAAGCAAACCAGAATAGAGGTGAATTGGAAGGGAGGATAAAATATTTTTTATAAGAATCACCCGACCAATTCTTGTGAGCCATTGAGCACCCCAAGCTTGAAATTTATTTTTTAATTTAATCAAGATGTCAACCCAACACTCAAGGTTGGAGGAGCCAACTAGACCAAAAATTCAAGATATTTGAAGTAATTCCACTTGATCACTAGAGATAATTTGAGAACCCGAGTGATTCCCTGGAGAATATGAGAGGAGAAATTCCATCTGTATGTATATATATATATATATATATTTATGAGACCTCGAGAAAGGTCTAGGTATTTATCAAGAATTCACTTGAAATTAACATCATTTTTCTTGGAGGCACCTCCCATAAGGAGGGTGTCATCCAAAAATTTGGAATGGTTTACATCTTTGGTATTATTGGTAATGCATAGGCCTTTCAATCTTCCTTCAACCCTGGTGATTTACAAGTTTCAACTAATTTTTTTGACTACTATAATGAAAAGAAGAGGGGAGAGGGTAAATCCTTGGTGAAGACCTCTAGAGGTCGGAAAGAAGCGACAAGGGCAACCATTGACTAGAGGGGAAATCTAGGGCATACATATGCAAGCGTTGATCTAATTGATGAAATCTCCATAAAAACCAAGATTTATAAGATTATGAAAAGGAAGGATTGGAGAATACACAAAAAAAGTGTTTTCCATATCTATTTTTATGACCATGTTAGGTTATCCACTTTTTCGACTCATTTGGATGCCTTCTTAGAGAAGGATTATGTTATCTAGGATTTATCTATGCTTTCAGAAACCCCTTGATTTTCAAAGATGATTTTTGGGATGAGGGATTTGAGTTTATTGGCTACGATTTTGGTCAAAATATTATAGGATGAGTTACACAAATATATAGGTCTAAATCTAGAGAAGGAGGAGGGCTTGGTCTCTTTATGAATTAGAGAAAGGAAGCATGAATTTTTATTTCCTCCCAACTTTCCTATTCTTATATTTGAATTAAACAATCTCAAGAGGTATTTCCTCCTGAGTTTCCAAAAGGATCGAATAAAGGAGATAGGGAAACTGTTTGAGCCAGGGGCTTTGCTGGGATCAAGAAACCATGTGGCTTCAATGTCTTCTTCTTCTACAACTGACTTCATAAGCCGAGAATTTTCTATTTCAGAGGCAAAGCAGGGAAAGCCATCTTTAAAATAAGTTACCTTTGTGGCATCATTGTCTTGTGATTAAAAATTTAAATTTCTAAAGGAAGAGAAAGCTCCTTATTTGATTTCAGGAAAGGAGGAGACATTTGGCTTACCTTCCAGGATAATTTATTTAACCTGATTTCTAGTTTCTCTGGTCTTTTATTCTTTGCGGAAGAAAGAAGTATTGTGGTCTCCTACCTTTAACTAGAGACTCTATGACTTCAAGTGCAAATATTCTTCCTCCTTCCTATACTGAGAGTGATTAAGTGACCTAATTTTTTTTTCCTTTTCCAAATTCTCTTTGTTTATTATATTTGTTTCATTCTAAGTTTTATGGATCTCTAGTTGGTTTAGTAGCTTAGTTTTTTTGTGTCCTAGAGGATTTTAATGATTACTATCCCATGTGTGAAAAGCTTGTTTGACCGATTTTAATTTTGTTTCCTAAACGAAGGTTAGAGATCCCTTCACTGAAATTATCTAAGATTTCTTAATTAAATTTGTGACCCCCACTTTCAGAAGCCATCTAGGATTGAGTCGAAAGGGAATGGGCCCCAAATATTCTGGAAGGTCAAATATTATCTCTATTGTTAAGTGACCCAATTCCCCTCTTGCTAAGATAGTGGAGAATCATTTGGTGCCCTTCACAAGAAAATTACTATGTATAAGAAATCAATTGAGTCTAGTTGAAATGTATCCTAAAATGCTTCTTTTGTTTGACCACATGAATTTTACTTTTTTACGGGGCTATGTATATTAGATCCAAACCACTGATGAAGTCTTCCATTTTCACGAGAAGGGTCCCATACAACACAACCTCCTTTCTTCGTAGAAGAGAGAAGAATGATGTTGAATTACCCACTAATGATGCAATCTTTGTGTTGTTGCTCTTCCTTCAATCTTGATAAGGATTTCCATAAATTCTTCTTTCTCATTATAGTTGGTTGATGCGTAGACATTAATGAAGGATATACTTATTTGGAGGTGATATCCTTAAGACTAGCCACAATCCAGAACTTTGACTTGGTTTTGTGAAATAGCTTGAGGTTGGAGGCCAACAAAAGGATGCATAGGCCGCTTAAAGTTCCATTGGAACTTTGAGCTATCCTAATGCTTTTGTTCCAAAATAATATTGAATGAGCTAAAGTTTCATCTTCTGCCATCATGGTATATTATAAGAATAAGACATGAGGATTTTCATTTCTAATTAGATCCTTAATTATCTCGGACTTATTGGGGTTTCACAAACCCATTATATTCCTAGAAATTTCTTCATTTAGACTTTGAGGTGGATGGTTTACCTCCTCCAGCTCTGGTGTTTCCATGTTCTCTATTTCTTACATTTTTTAATATATTAGTGAATTGGGATTGATTTCCCAACTTTAATATTTGTGTTATACTTCTGTGTTCCATACTTCCTTATTTGTAGGCCTTCCTTTTTCTTTAAGATTTTCCGTTTCTATGTTGGAAGAGTTGTTAGACCATTTCAACTTTTTTTTCCAATTTTGGTAAGGACCTTACTATTTTATTCATCAGTTCCTTTAAGTTCCTTATTTTGATGATAAATATTTTCCCCTTTTCCATCAGAGAGGACCAGTGACATATGATGAGCAGGAGCTTGGGCTAGGCTATCGAGGATGGCCTCAAAAAATTGGATGTTTTTTTTGTGGTCTTCCTTTGGTTCTTCCTCCATGCGACTTTCTTCATTTTATTTTGTTGGGGCCATACCTTCAGGCTCACCTTGGGATAAAACATTGAAAGGATTCACCGAAGAGGAGGATATATTCCTCTTTGAAGCATTGACATTTTTGGAGCCTCCTTTACCTTTATTTCCACCTTGTATTTTAGTATGTTATTATTCCTATTGGGAGGAAGCAGGGCCATAACTATTTTGAACCTTGTTTTACTTGCAATCATGAGCAAAGTGCCCGTCGTCATGGAATATTTTACATTTAAATGGAATTTGGCCATCGTCTGAAGACATAATGAAGCTCCATTCCCCCCAAGATAATGAAAAATTGCATTCCCAATGGATTTCAAACATTTGTAACTCTAGCACGAGAGGGATAAGTGATAAAAAATATAAGAGTTGACTTTATTAATGAAAACTGGGAAGATATCAGATGAGAGACTCCACGAGGAGAGATTTCCACGGAGAACGCTCTATCTCAATCACATTACAATCATGAATAAATAGCCTTCATGCATATAGGGAAGTTAGAACAACTTACCTAAGAAACAGGAACTAATTCCTAATCGAAGGTTATGGTGAACCGACTCTCTCTTAATATTACATTCTCCATTATCTTCAACACTCCCCCTTATTGGAGAAAGGGTTCCTTAAAGCTCCTAACATCTCCCAAAATGACTCAAACTTAACTCTTCCAAGAGGCTTAGTAAAAATGCCAGTAACATTATAAGAAGTATTACAATATTCAATATAAATTTCCTTTGAATGAACCTTCTCCCTAACAAAATGAAACTATGTATCAATATGATTAGTGATTTTATGAAACACTATATTATTTGCAAGTTTTATGGAGCTCTGGTTATCACATCTCATAACGGTTGCATCTTTTTTTCTTTTGTGGCATCCTGTAGAAGTCTCCTCAACCAAACTGCCTCACTTGTTACTGCACACATGGATTGATACTTAGCTTCTGATGAAGACAAGGGTACATTGTTCTGCTTCTTGTTTCTCCATGCAATGACCCTAGACTCAATGTTGAATGCATAGCCTATTATGGATCGTCTGTCATCTATATTTTCGGCCCAATCAGAGTCTGAAAAACCTGTCAACCTAACATCAAATGAATCAGTATATATAATACCAAAGTCTAAGGTTCCTTAAATATTCCTTAAGACACCTTTCCCTGCAGTCCAATGAATTTCAAGTGGCCTGGAGATAAATTGGCTCAATACACTAACTACATAAGCCAAATATGGTCTAATAATGGTCAAGTAGATTAAACTCCCAACCAACTATCTATACAATGTTGCATCTGCCTACTTAGAATCGTCATCACTCTGAAGTTTGGTATTCTGTTGTAAAGGCTCTGATGCAGCTTTACACTGATCCATCCTAAAAATTTTCAATAGACTCCTAACATACTTACTGTGTGAAAGAAAATTATGGCATGAATATCTCCAGAATTCAAGACCCAAACAATAGCGTAGCTCACCAAGGTCTCTCATCTCAAACACCTATGGAATTTTCTCTTTAATTTCATTAATGAGTTCATCAAAATTTCCTATAACGATATAGGATCTACATATAAAGAAATAAAAAAAATTCGCCCCTCTTTATGAAACACGATATAAATATTAGTATCATTCTTGCTTCTTGCTATAGGAAAAATTAATCAATTTTATCATACCATGACCTAGGTGTCTGATTTAGTCCATATAACGCTTTCTTCAATTTACAGACTAAATGTTCTTTCCCCTGTTTAACAAACCCCTCAGGTTTCTCTAAATACACTTCTTCTTTCAGCTCCTGATTTAAAAATGCAGATTTCACATCTAGCTGGTGTATCATCCAATGATGTTTGGTAGCTAAGGAAATAAACATTCTAATTGTGTTTAGTTTAGCTACATGGGCGAAGGTTTCCTTAGAGTCTCTACCTTACTTCTGCGAGTACCGCTTTGCAACAAGCCTAGCTTTATATTTATCTATACTCCCATCTACTTTAAATTTAGGCTTGTATAGCCATTTGAAACCTATATTATTTTCCTTTAGGTAATTCAACTAACTCCCAAGTTTTTTTTAAATTATTGATTCATATTCCTCTTCCATGGCTACCTCCCATTCATTATATTGATTGGCTTCTTTATAACAAGTGGGTTCAACAACATTTAACATGCTAGTTATAAAATCATTTACCATATATCTTGTACGATATTGAGTTTTCCTACCTGATCGCCTGAGTGGTGGAGTGGCTTCACACCTGTTCTGATAATCCCTTTGTGGACTTGGTTTGGCTACTGCATTTGTACCATCTGCTTCTTCCTTTTTCTGCTGATGCAACTACTCATGGCTGTCCCCTGTTTCATTACTCCATTCTTCCATCAACGAAGGAATGTCTCATTCTTCATTGATGTTATGTTTCCATCATGAACCTACTCATGAGAAAACACATATCCACTTGCAAAAAATTTATGAGGAGAGGGGTCAAAAAATTTTAAGGCTTTAAATTTAGTACAATACCCAAAAAAAGTGCATTTAATGGCCTTTGAATCCATAAACAATTTGAGGTCCTGGTTATTGTCATCATCAGCAAAGTGTCCTACATGTCTCTTATGTCTATGTTTACTTTCATAAAATTTCTTCTTTTGACAATGTTTAGCTATATGACCAACTTTATCACAATAGAAAAATTTAGTTGCTAAATCATTTCTGCTTGATGGCATACCTTGAGATGGATTCAAATTTCTTTGTGGTGTACCTATGCCTCTCTATCCTCCATTTACCTTCCCTCTGAAGGGATTCTTCATTGTCATTAAATCAATATATGAACTCTGGTGTTTCAGGGTCATCCTCCTTTCTTCCTCTTGCATCAGGATCCCAATCAATTTTTCAAATTTGGGGGCTTTCTCTCTCGCATTCAAGCTTGTGATAAACATATGATAGTCGCCAGTCATACCATTCATGGTAATTGTTACCAGATCAATGTTACTTACTACCTCCCCTATGCCACCAAGCTTGTCTTTTAGGTCCTTGATGCGAGAGATGAACGCAACTACTAATTCATTCTCCTCCATTTTACTGGAGAGAATCTTGCTTTTGAGAAACAAAAAATGATTTGTGTTCTTATTTCACGGATCCTTGATGGTTTTCCAGATCTCGTTTGCTAATTTGCATTGTCTAATGTGAGGGATAATGCAGTATTTGACTGACATTTTCAACAACATTTTCGCCTTGTTCACCCTCATCTCCCAATCCTAAACTGTCACAGCTGATCCGCCTCTTGCAACTGTAGGTTTCAATTCATCACCATTCAAGATCCCCCATTCACTATGCCTTTCCAGCAAAGTCTGCAACTTGAATTTCCAATTAGAATAATTGGAATCGTCGAGCTTATTTCTCTCGTTCAAGTATGCCTCAACCATTTCGTTATTCATCTTGAAAATTTTTAAGAAAAAATCAACCTCCAACAATTACAAACAGATCTACCCCAGATTCAAAGGAGAAAATCTCAAGAAACCATAGATCCTCTTAAAAAATAACCTCTTAACTGACAAATGCGCCCAAACACTTTTATTGTGTGACCAAAAAAATTATTTCAATAATTTTCTTAAAAAAAAAACAATATTTTCTAAACGATTTGATTTAAGAAAATGGAGGATAAATCTCTTTACTTGTCTTTAACCCAAAAATGGATTCAAATGAACACTCTGGTTCAATGATCAATTAAATCAGATTTGTTGTAGCATCTGATCCACACATCATCGGGCATGATCCTCCATGATGCCTCCACGTAGGGTTAGCCACCACCGCCTCGCCATTCCTCAGTTGATGGCTTATGGGCTCCACGCAACCTCTAGAAATTTCCATATTTTCCATGCCCTTCTCCACGAGCTCACCAAGATCGGCCTCCACGATCCTCCACATAGCTGCACTCTACACACAACATTCTCCATGCAAATTGTCACAGATCAAAATGCTTACGATCAACAAATCAGTGCTGAACTAAATCTGAAGTCGATTTCGTAAGTTTGCCACATATCGGCATGCTTCTGCCTCTTGGATCTGCACTGGGTAGTAGATCAGTGCCCTTCTGCCTTTCGCTTCCTTGGTCAAACCAATGCATTTTACCTTCTCAGACCAACATTGAATCTACAATATCAATGTCTTTCTTTTGCTCGTACCAGCGATGATAAGCAGATGTAGAAATAACACAACTTTGTCTCGCAACTAGGGGCCTCTCTTCTACCACCTATATTATCACAGGGGGATCAAGTACTTTGGCTTTGACTCACCAAAATTGGAGAAACTCACTCAGGGATCAAAGCACTTCGACTTTGATTCACCATCCTCACAGCTCTGATACCATGATAAAAAAATAGAAGAGTTGACTTTATTAAATGAAAATTGGGTAGCTCTCAAATGAGAGACTCCACCAAGAGATAATGCCACAAAGAATGCTCTACCTCAATCATATTACAATTATGAATAAATAGTCTTCACGCATATAGGGAAGTTAGAACAACTTACTTAAGAAATAGGAACTAATTCCTAATCTAAGGTTATGGTTAATTGACTCTCTCCTAATATTACATTCTCCATTATCTTCAACAATAAGCGTGGGAGTTTAACCGAGACAGGGATGACCTTGGTAACATTTAATCATTATTGAAGTCGAGGGATAAGACATTTTAGTACATACCTCTAGAACTGAAGAAATATCAGCCGTTGCGGATTACTACTTCTCAATCTTCTTTGAACTTGAATAAAAAGGCAAAGAATTCATTTCCCACTACATAAACAAAAAAGTTTTCTTTCATCATTTGCTTCCAAGTTCTATCAACCCACTATTCCACTGATTTTGGTGAGAGCCACATGCCCATGTATTTACTAACCAATTCTTTGTTAGTAAAAAGTCTAAGAGGTCTTATAGAAGCTTTGAGGAAGAGTGACACTAGGAATATTCAAGGCCTTTTGAGGAATTTTTGTTGCACTTCCTTAGACCGTGGTTTGGACTTAAGGTTTGCGATTAAAACTTGAAAGGATTCCTCATTATTGCAACTTGCAGGGAGGGGAAGTGGCCCCCACACATGACTCCTTGGAGGACCAATGAGAAGGCTGCTGACATGCATGTTTAGGTTTTTAGAAATTCAAAATTTTCGAAGCGAGGGTCGTTACTTCTTATTATAAAGCCCTTTCTTATTTATTTGAAATTTATAATCATTGAATTTTGAAATTGAATTATCAATTTGGTTGTGTAGGAAAGTTTGAATATATACTCGTGATAAGGAGAAAAAAAAGATCTTCATATAGAGATGAGGTGAATCTAGTTACATAGATGGGAATTGTAGAAAGCATCGTAGAATTGTTTTGAGTAAGCTCGTTGGTCTTTAAAAAAATTAAAATATTACCATAGTTCAACTCAAAAAATATTTTAAAAATTCTTTTATAGTTGTAGTTTAGTTAAATTAGCATAGATTTATCTTAATTTTACTAGATGTATAGATTCATTTTTAAATCCAGATATATAAAGTGAGTACATGGATCAAATCTCTCAAGTTTTTTTTTTTTTTTTAAATACAAAACTTGAGGAAACGTTTACATCTCAAGAGATTTAATTCTTGAAGAAATTTGTTAAATCCAAAGACTTTATACTAGTTCTTGATATTATTCTTATTTTTTTTTTTTGTAAATTTCACTTTTCTATATATAGACACATTTTTATTTTTAATTTTAGTAAAATCCTGAAAATACATGTAGCGACACACACATATATATATATCATTTTTATTTGATATATTTTATAATTAAATATAACATACATAACATTGATGATAGAGATAGATAAAAAGATATATAACTTAATTTTTTTTAATTGTAAATATTGTTTATTAATTAAATTTAAGTATGAATATTTGAAATATAATGATTATAAATATAAATTATATTGTGATTTATATTATCAAATGTATCTTAATTTATAGTTAATATATTTTATATTTTTCACATTTATATATAATTAAAAATATTTATATTTTAAAATTTTATGTTTATGTTAATTATGATTATAACTATGAATCATTATTATGTAAATTTATTTTACTGTGATATGCATACTATATTTTTTTTTGGAAAAAAATGTTTGTTATAAAATTATGTTATTTTTTATTACATTTTACTATTTATTCATTTTTTAATTGACTCTATATTATTTGTTTTTATTATTATCTTTTGATTTAATGCTTCTCTTTACATACACTACACTATCTCTCATATTGAGACAACGTCAAATGTTTACACTAATTTATAGACAATACAATATTTACATATACTAGGTTGTAAAGCACCTCTAGACAAAATAAATATTAAAAAAAAATAAAAAATTGGAATATTGGTTAATTTACATGTTATGTAAAACCAAATTATGAATTTATAACAAATTGTACATTTGAATATTAGTCTATCATAAATATGTATTTTTATATTTATAAAAGTTAATCATATGTATGTTTATTTGTATGTTTAGTATATCTGTTATAAGTTTTGGAGCTTTTCAAGGTATATTTTTTGGTTAAATTTGTTCACAATTCAGTAGGTACGGAATTTGTTGGAATCACAAGTTTAAGTTATAGATTTTCCACTTGAAATGTCCCAAAAAATTTTCAAGCTATTAAATCTATATATATAATAAAAACCACATTTTAAATAACAGGAAAATCACAATTTGAAAAAAAAAAAAAAAAAATATATATATATATATATTACTCCATTCAAATAAAAAACTCCAAAAAAATATCATAGTTAAACAACATATTTTTTACTCTTATAATCATTACAAAACTATATATTTTTAATCCTTAATAATATAATATTTAATCTTTAAAAAAATCAGTACTAAAAATATAATTTTAATCCTTACTAATATAATATTTAATCTTTCAAGAAAAGGAATAGAGATGTCTCCCAAAGTGACTAGTAAGAATAAAAATCACCATTAATGTAACTATGCCTAGATTTAGAAGAGATGGCTGGCAAAAATGACTCATAAAAATTTTAAAAAATGGCATAATTAATGTAATTGTACATAGATTTAAGTTAATTTACGTAAATTTGATAACTTAAATATAAGCATCCTTCATAAATACAAGAAAACAAATTTTTAACACAATTTTTTAATAAATCCAAAGTCGTAACTATTAATAAGTGCTCAAAATCTTATGAGGAAAATTATAATACATTAACATATATCTATTTTAATTCTAATTTTTTTAATTTTCAAAATGTAATCCTTTTGTTGAATGTAACATTTGAGAATAATTTTTTACCTTGATGTGATCTTTCTAAACACAATACATTTAGAGTTAATGTAACACACTATCTTATAACTCATTGTCTTACTAAGGTAGAAAGTTACTATGTTGGCTTGATCTCCAAAGTACAATTATAGAAATGTGGTTTGAAATTTTTTATTTTCTCTAACTTAAAATGGATAACATCATCACGTTCGTCTCATCAAGATGTTTCCTATGATATACAATTTACCTCAACCTTGTTCAAGGATCAAAATATATGAGTCCTCTAAGTTTCATTAATGTACTCTAACACCTCAGCAGTCCTACTACATGATGCCCATTTGGCTTCCTCATGTGATGCCCACATGGCCTCCATGCCACATCTTTGTTGGTAGTTTGTCAGCCCATTCACGCTCATCACAACGTGGCAGTTATGCTCCAGCTACCGAACCAATCATGATAGGCCATGTCCTCCCCTTTCCATGGTATGAGAGGCGCAAACACACAATATATATATGATGCATATGACCCTCTATGCCACCTCACCCCCAGAATAAAATCTTGGACGTTTCCTTCATAGTCCCCCATCAAATCTCTCCAGGAACAAATTTTGGGGTTACGTGGAACCCCTCCCGGCCATACAACCACGTCAATCTATCGAGATTTCTCAACCAAATGCATGGGGTTGAGCCTCCATTGTGGAATCCTCTTCTTATGCATTATATCACCCTCTATCATGGTCGTACACATGGGGTCCAACATTGCCACATCATCTTGGGCATAAAAACCTGGAGGTATCAATTATGCCTCCTATTAGAACTTTCAGGGTCTAGGGTCATGGGTGAGATGATAGTTTATATTCGCCATGGTGACATCACATTCTCTATTCACCACACAGTTTCAAATCCCTACTGTGACGTGGCTTGTTCCCATTATAACTCTAACCCTTTGTAATTTGTGTTGTCCACATCATAAAGAAAATGGGGTGGGAGTGTTATTTTTCCTTGCTACACAAATTTATAATTAAACGGGCCCTCATATGCCATGTCCCCAAAGTAAAATCCTGACAGCGTTGCAAACGAACTCCACTTGAAATCTCTGGGGAAAAACTTTGGGGTCATCTAATGACGAATAAATGTTTGTGGCAGTCAACAACCCTAACTTTCCTGCACTCAACATTTAATTATAGCTCCTATCCATATGGGCATCTAAAGTTCAAAATCCACGTCTTCAAAATCCTATAGACTTCCAACTTCGTGCGTTCTACATGGGAAATATGTATGGCTAGATTTTTACCCAGGCCTCTGGCACATTCCTCCTTTTCTTATGAACGAGTCTTGACTATATATATATAAGGACAACAAAATTACCCATCATGAGCTTAAAATTTTAAACAAAGTTTAATAGGGGTGAATGTATGAAGGTGGGTTACACTTTCGTGAGAAACACACTTGAAAATTTCATTCTCCCACAAGTTCGACCGAAAATTTCATACGTTCGGCCGAAATTTTCATAAGTTCGACTGAACTTTTAAAATTATTCGGCTGAACTTTTTCTGCCGTTAATCAAACTTATTCTGTCATTTATGTTGATGGCAACGGTAACCGGATTTTTGGCCAGAGGCAGAAAAACCAGTGTTAAAAATTTGGCGAAACTAACAGTTCAACCGAAATTTTAAAAAATTTCAACTGAAATTTGTTCTTATAAATATAGCGGCCCTCAGACTGCAAGAGGATTTCTGTCATTTTCCTATTGCGTGATCGTTGGAGAGGGCTTCTGTTGCACGACCGTTGGTCGATTTTTCTCCCTTTTGTGTTGTTTTTCTGCTTTTTGGCTTGATTTTCTACGATTAAATTCTAATTTTATTTTTTCCAATGTTTTCAAGGCGTCCTGGGCATGCTCCTTGTCATTTTCTTATTGTGTGACTGTAGGAGAGGGATTATGTTGCATGACCATTGGTCAATTTTTCTCCCTTTTGCGTTGTTTTTCTACTTTTTGGCTTGGTTTTCTATGGTTAAATTCTAATTTTGTTTTTTACAGTGTTTGCAGGGCTTCCTGGGTGTGCTCCTTGTGGCCTCGACGTGCTCGTTTGGCATGTTCGACCTCTCTATGTCCTCGCCATGATAGACCTCTCTATGTCCTCATTGTGCTCAACCTCTCTACATCCTCGCTATGCATCCTCGCCATGCTCGACCTCTCTGTGTCTCGGTTCCAAGTATTCATCAATGAGAATATATTATGTATTCAATGTGCGAACTTGGATTAATAAAAGTATCTCACAAAATATATTGTTATACAAATTATTAGTATATCATTTTTCAAATTTATTTTAATTCTTAGACCATTTGTCTCCTTTAAATTATTTTCATTGTCATATATAACAACCTTTTTTCATTTCTATTTAACGGGCCATCTCTTATTCTAATTTAACAACCTCACAATCGCTTTTCCTTCATTGAGGACACCTCCATCATTCAAATTTAATACTTCTTATTGAAACTTGTAAATTTTAGGTGACCTTTCTCGTACTCCTACTTCACATATTTTAATATCTCATTAAAACAAATTAGAAAGGTGGGAATATTCAAAATCATGAAGAATGACTCCAGAGACGCGACTCGGCTCAATCATCACCATTATCTCCACTATGTCTTATTGCAGTCGTGGAGGGCTAAAAATCATATCTTCGTCCATGGCTGTGAGTATATTTGGCATGTCAAATATCATATCCTCGTCTATGAATGTCGATTCACTCTGTGGAAGCCGTTCCATACTAGAGGACTCAACCATGATTGGTGGCGTTGCATTTTCAATGGCCACTGAAGGATCTTGATTGTCCTGAAATGAGAAACTTGTACTAGCACTGTCACTATCGATAGCGCTAGCACTGGCATTGGCATAGACTTATTTTTTAAAGGCCACGATTGCAGCAGACTGGATGTCTCTTGGAGATGAGGAAAAAGGGACTCGTAACGAAGAAATGGAAATAGTATACAAATTCTTATTATATAATTTTTCAAATTTACTTTAATTCTCAGACCATTTTTCTCCTTTCAATTATGTGCCTTATCCTATATAACAACTTTTTTTCATTTCTAATTTAACAAGTCATCTCTTATTCTAATTTAACAACTTGATAGTCTCTCGTCCTTCATTAAGGACACCTCCATCATTCAAATTTAATACTTCTAATTGAAACCCATAAATTTTAAGCGACCTTTCTCGTACTCCTACTTCACATATTTTAATATCTCATTAAAACAGCTCAGAAAGCTTTGTAATCTCTCTGTTGTCTTCTATTTCCCTTTTTGGATTCAACTCCATGAATATATAATAGTTGTGAAGAGGTTTGTGGCCTTGATGTTAGCCGAGTCATTCACTGATAGACAACTAATGAGTTGTTGAATCAACATTGTAAGGCATAATTATCATAAGACTTATAGACCTTGCTTATCATATATGGTTGAAGATTAGTGCTAGTGTTTCAAAGGTTGAATTGTCTGCATTTTGGGATATAGATTCTTCATATGATACTTGAATTTGAGTTTCCTTCTACATAAGTTTTGGTAGCTAATCTCTTACGAATTTAGTCAATGTGACCTACTTAACATACCATAGATATAAGGTTTATTCTATAGCTCTATTACCATGTGGACTGCTTATGGTTAGACTCGGTCATAGTCCATACAGGCTAACACGTGGTATCTAGTTCAAATAACTTGTAATAGACTCGGTCGTAGTCCATACAACCAAGTGAATCAAATCACCTAATCACAATTCTGCCCCTAAAATGAGGTTGGAGTTATGGATTGGAAAGATGAAATATATCACAATTGCATTTTGCATTTAACCATGTATAAAGGGAAAATAATGATTGATCTATAAGCTATCTTGGTTTGATTTTAACCAAGTGTATCTCACATTAATTTTAATTGAAGGGCTTCTTTAAGAATTCAAGTTCACTTGTATTAGAGACTTGTATTGTTATTAGAGACTTGTACTTGGAGTCCTCTATTTGATAATCAAAATATCCTTTATTTTGTTGTTCAATTTTGGGTTCTGTTTAAAGTGATCTGAATTGATAAAATAACATTTGTAAAATGAATTAGTGATTCTTCCCCCACCCTTCTCATTAATTCCAACAGATAGATGAAACCAAGCTATAATAATATTGATTGAAAAATGCATTTTCACATACATGTACCAAAAAGTAATAAAAAATAATGTGAGCCCACCCATAACAAAAAATATCTCATATATATACCTCAAAAATTGACATAATAGTTGTTTATGCTGCTACAATCTATCACAAGAAAAAATAACTCCATAATAGTACTCCCACCATAGTAACCCCAATAGAAAACACAAGAAAAATCAATTCATTAACATACGACACATATTGAGGCCTATCAATGACAATTGGTGGAGCACATGTTGGCTCCTCCATAAATCTTCCACATCCACGCCCATTGGACGTTGCTTGAATGAGTATATCATCAACAACCCTTTGGAAATTTGATTGGTAAATGATGTTAAAACTAATAAATTGTCCAGCAATATTTTTTGCTTCTTAGCGGAGGGGTTTCAAATTCTTCTTTCTCTCTTGGTAAATGCCAATAATTTGATTCTTAATAAACTCTAAATTAGTGTAAGTGACAATGTCACTTGCACCATAACTCCTAGCTACTCTAAGCCCATCAACCAGAGAAATATAATAGGCTTCGTTATTTGTGGTTCTCCTTGGAATCTCTTTATTATTCTGGAAGACTTAGCTAAGTGCTTCATTATGAAGCACAAATATTGTTCATGCAAAACCCATGCTTGGATGGCACCAAACCTAGATGATGAACGCCCACTTTTGCACCATCTGCAAAAGAGGAAAACAATTAAATGAAAAAAACAATTTAATAAAATACAATGAATATCTTGGTTGTAAAAAATGTTTTTTTAACTCCACAAAATTTTTATATAACCATATATATATATATATATATATATATATATATATATATATATATATATATATATATATATATATATATATATATATATATATATATATATGACATAATTTATTGACATAACAGTGACGGAAACTCACTGTAACGGTGGCAACAACTACCTGTTACAGTGGCGGCAAGTCCCTGTAAAAGTGAATTGTTGCCACTATTACAATGGCGCAAACTCCCTGTAAATGTGAATTGTTTCCACTGTAACAATGGTGGAAACTTTCTGTAAAAGTGAATTATTGCCACTATAACAATGGCGAAAACTCCCTGTTATAGTGGCGACAACTCCTTGTGAAAGTGAATTTCTACCACTGTAACAGTGAGTAATAGAACCTCAAACATAATGAGAATCTTGGTTGAATTTTTTTTATATAGCCACAAATAAAATTATCAAAAGAAAGAATTTACTTAATTTAAAATTATCAAAAGGAAACATTTAGTTTCTACATCCTAAAAATTAATACAAAATCCTAGATCCCAACAACTTGTAAATTGGACGATAAAATTCTTAAACATTTTGAATAAACATGATAATAATGCTTCATAAGAATTCTTGTAGCACAAAGAAGTTGTCACTATCCTAACTCCATTTAAAGAATAGGATTTTGGGAAGCTTTGCTGACCTCCAATTTATGTGCTTTGGACGATAAAATTCTTAAACATTTTGAATAAATATGATAATAATGCTTCATAAGAATTCTTGTAGCACAAAGAAGTTGTCACTGTCCTAACTCCATTTAAAGGATAGGATTTTGGCAAGATTTGCTGACCTCCAATTTATGGGCTTA
>CM076574.1:227627283-227897225 GCA_034641835.2 Pinus albicaulis
TATCCTCACTATGTCTACCCAAAAATGTTTTGCCAATCTCAAATTGTGATAATTCTCATCATATCCACCATCTTCTCATGCTTTATCATCTTCTCTCCTAAGGATGGAACAATACTCTCCACCATTATTTGTCCTTTAACAATTTAGTAATATGGAGAAAACAATATGTTAGTCTCTAGACTATCCACGATTATTTGTCCTCAAACAATTCAAAATCTAAATCTAAAAGAAAATAAAATATAATATGTACACCTCCATAAACCATTATTTATCCTAAAACAAATCAAAATCTAAAAGAAGATAAAATATATACATCTCTTTAGAATTCAGTAATTAACTTTCTTCAATTATATTTTTTTTATATCGTGATTTTCAAATAAAAAACATAAATCAATAACCCATAACCACCTTAGAAATTAACTTTATGATTAAATACAATATACTCTAATAAAAAATAAATTATTAATAATAAATTTAAAAAAAAAAAATTATGAATAAATACCAATAAATAAAAATGATGTAAGTCAAACTTCAATTAAAAAATGTGTAAGTCATAACCACCATGAATAAATCAACTTTATGACTAAATAAATTTTACTCTAACTAAAATTAGATTATGAATAAATACATGTCAAACATCAATTAAAAAAATAGAGAGAGATATAAAAATTATGTTAGTAAAACTTCAGTTAAAAAATAAAAAATATATATATTAAATTATTAAAATTCTTATTTTCCAAGTTTGTGATCCCTTTTGTATTTATTAATTATATGATATACCTCTAATCCTTGTATTTATAATTTGATATGATGTGTCTCTTATCTATGGGCAGATGTATATTAATATTCAAGATTTTGGATCCATTTCAAAGAAACGTGTTTATAAATTAATATGATGTCTCTTATCTGGATCGCTTTCAATGATATGTATTGATAAACTTATATGATATATGTATGTTCAGAGTCTGGAGCACAACAGGCTGTTCATTCTGGACCACCATGATGTCTTCATGCCTTATGTTAACCGAATTAACGCTCTGCCTACCACCAAGATATATGCCTCTCGCACAATTCTCTTCCTTAACAACGATGGCACATTAAGACCAGTCGCAATCGAGCTCAGCCTACCTCCTACAGATCAACGCCGCGAAAGTGTTCAGCAGGTGTTCACTCCTGCAGAGGAAGGCGTACAAGGAGCTCTATGGCAGCTCGCCAAATGCTACGTAGCCGTTAATGATTCTGGTTACCATCAGCTTATCAGTCACTGGTAAAACCTAATTAGCCACCACTAGCTAAGGGAATATACAATGTATATGCAGAATCTGTTTAGTATTTACAATATATATGGTGCAAACTAAGTCACATGGAGGTATTTTTTCAGGCTTAAGACTCACGCAGTCATTGAGCCTTTTGTCATCGCTACCAACAGACAGCTGAGTGTGATGCATCCCGTGTATAAGCTACTGAGCCCCCATTTCCGGGACACCATGAACATCAACGCTCTGGCTCGCGAAATTGTTATAAATGGTGGAGGCATTCTTGAAGCAACAGTATTTCCTGGAAAGTATAGCATGGAGATGTCTGCGGTAGCGTACAAGGACTGGAGGTTTGACGAACAAGGGTTGCCTGCAGATCTCCTTAAGAGGTAATGATCATAATATCAAAATCTAATCTCAATATCATATATCTACTGTCATCCATTTGAATTTTGATAAATATATCTCATATTTTATGGCTACGACATGACAGGGGTATGGTAGTGGTGGACTCATCAATGCCATACGGGCTGAAGCTGATGATCGAAGACTACCCTTACGCTGTCGATGGATTGGAGATATGGTTCGCGATAGTATCTTGGGTTAAGGAGTACCTTTCCTTGTACTACCAGAATGATGATGCAGTGAAATCTGATGCAGAGCTTCAAGCATGGTGGACCGAAATCAGAAATGTTGGTCACGGAGACAAGAAGAATGAGACATGGTGGTACAGCATGGAGACCGTGGAAGAAGTTGAAAAAGCAATAACAACAACAATATGGGTAGCCTCGGCTCTTCATGCTGCGCTTAATTACGGGCAATACCCTTACGCCGGATACATGCCTGATCGGCCCACCGTGAGCAGAAGGTTAATCCCTGAAGAAGGGTCCCATGAGTTCTCAGAGTTGGTGGAGAATCCAGACTTGGCTATCCTTAGAACCTTAAGTAACCAATTTCAAACCACCCTTGGTATAGCGCTGATAGAAATCCTGTCGAGGCATTCAACAGACGAGGTATATTTGGGGCAGAGAGCCACGAGTGAATGGAGTGATGATAAACGTGTGACAGAGGCTTTTGAACGTTTCGGAACAAAGTTGAAAGAGATAGAGAAGAATATAACAGAGAGAAACCAGAATGCAGAAATATTGAAGAACAGGTCTGGTCCGGCCAAGGTTCCCTATACTTTACTTTATCCAAACACCTCTGATCTGACTCACAAAGGAGGACTTGCTGGCAAGGGAATTCCCAACAGCACTGCTATTTAATTCACTCTATGAGCCGTCATATATTTAAAAAATGGGTCATTACAATATGATTTGTAATTCATAATGTCATATGTAAGTTAAATAACGGTATGTGCGTGGAAATCCATCAATTAATAAATAAGGATTAATAAATAAGGATATTAGTAAATTCATGACTATAGATATGGATGAATAAGAGATATTAGTTGTCCATGACTGTTTATATGCTTGTTAGCAATCCATGATTATATGTCAAACTCGCTTTCCCCAAGGCTGAGATCCTGACAAACTATTCTTTAAGTCTTATACCACAGGCAATGAAAGAATGGCACTTCATGCTATACACCATTACTCTGTTATTGAAATTGCAACCTTGCGCCTACTTCTTGATGCGTAAAATTCTCACATCTTGCATCTATTTTTTGATACATCATATGTTGCCCCTGTTCCTTGTTGTTGCTTGCAAGAAAGTGGAGTGTCTCCAATCTCTTCCATTGATTAAGTTTTGTGTAGCCCAACACAGGTTGGCTTAAATTGACTTAGCGGGATTACAATTTTTCGCCTCTTATTACAATTATATAAAATATGATGGTATATGATGGTTGTAATACCATGGCTGTTTTATTTCCGTATCATAAATTAGATGTTTTATAGCTATCTAAATTTTTTTAATCTTGAAAAAAAATGATAATCAAATCACAATCATATGGTTTAAATGATTTTTCTCAAAAATAATTTTGGCTCACTTGATTTAATAATGGATTTTTGTACTCTCTTATGATTATGTATATATATATATTTGTAACCATTTATTTGGCTAATTAAAGGTTGAGGTATTGAAAGCAGGTAAATAATGAAGAATATTACAACATTTATATCTAACAATATGGCATACTATTAATCATTTTATATCAGTAAATGAAGTACATAGAAATGTCAATCTAGGAAAATAAAGATAAAATTTAAAAATATTTGAAATTGAATAAGGTATTAAGAAAAATATTTTTTATTAAGAAAATGGAGAAAATAATATTAGACTCTAAATTTGGTGAAGATATGGAGAAAAGTATTTGGTTAAGGAAATGGAGAAATTAATATTGGCTTCTAAAGTTGCTGAAGATATGGAGAAAAGAATTTGGTTAAGGAAATGGAGAAATTAACATTTCCTTCTAAAGTTAGCATGGAAAGTAAATATATGGAGAGAGGATTTTTGTTAAGAAGATGGAAATGAAAGTATGAAGTGTTTTAATAAAAAAAATTGAGAAATTTCTGCCTCAATGAAAGCATGCCACAAGTGTTTTGTTTTGAATGTTTTCTTTTGGAAGATGATATTGATATTGATCTTTAAAATAGGTGAAAGTATTTAGCGAAATGGTTAGTTTGGAAAATGAAGGAGCCACTATTTTTTTTTGTAAACTAGTGCAAAGGATTTTCATTAGTAAAAAAGAGAGTACATTGAGATCACATGTCTAGCTTTTTGTAAAAGATAACAACATGGGAGTGGAGGTCTCCTCAAAACTACAACATACATCCACACAGTGCCCACCAACAACACGTTGAAGCATAAAATATAAGAGACTTGAATTATGCATAGGAAAGAGACATAAGTTTATGCCTTCCAAGACCAAGAGGTAGAATTACATCCAATAGAAACTAATTTTCAAAGTAAAAAATTACAAGAAGAGATGTTTGTAGGAGCCATAATCTTCCAACGCCATAATATTTTGTGCCAAGATGCAGTCGAGGGCCATGATGTCAAAGTCTTAAACATAAGCATAAGATTTTTCCATGAACCCACCTGCTAATCATTACTTCAATCATTGAAAACCAAATAGAGACTCATTGAATATAGCAAAAAGTTGAGAATCAAGGGAACAAAGAAAGAGTTCTAGATGCAATATGATCTCAAGCTTTGTGAATGTAAAGAGGATTGTATAGTAAATTGCATCATGCCTAGGGACATTAACTAATATACTAGAAGGTGCACCGCATCACCCAATTTTCGAGACCAAGCCATTAAGGGAGACACAAAGAAATAACCAAGTGCATTTCCAACAAAATATGATCACCAACCTATGAATTTTTATATCTACACATTAAGAAACATTAAAAATGTAAGTATCCTAAAACCGAGTGGATACAAGAAAAATCAAAATTTCAAAGGAAAATAACAACTTTAATTAGATGAAATAATTGTAAAGTACAGAGAATTATCAGCAGTTGGGTTAGTGAGGTCTCGAGGAGGGTCACTAAGATCTCCTGAGGCTAAATCCGTCACCACATAACGTTCCACCCGACTCAAGCGAGACTCAATATTTTAAGGGAAATATCTTATATTCCTAGGAAGGTATTTGATATCCATCTAACCAACAAAAACCATATAATTATCAACTTTCTTGTCTCTTAATACCATACAAAAGAGAGTGTTCACTTTTTGGTGAACAGAGAGAAAACGTAGAAAATGCAATATCCTCTTCTTGAACTTTCCTGGGTCTAGAATCCATTTCAAACCTTCTCCACCTTTTGAATCAGAAATGTACGGTGATCCCCAAACTATTTCAATTCCAACTGCTGGATTTTCCTTCATACTTCTAGTGGGACCGGAACAAAGTAGGAAGCAACTGAATCCCAATAAACAATTGACGACTATGAACACCAGTAGTACTAGCTCCCCCTCTTTGGCTTGCCTTTCTCTACGAGGAGGCATGGTAGCTAGGACAAGAGAGAAATTCCAACAACTCAAGAAAGAACCATGACTGACAAAATAAAACGAGGGACAAATTACTACACATTGAAAAAATAATAAAATCATCCCCCACACTCCACACATAGGACCCGAATTTAAGGGAGACTTGAAATTCATTGCACTCTAAAGACATAAAACTCAAATATCCCCACTCACCAGACACTACAGTAAGACTCCACAGACTCAAACAACACTATGAATTATGCCCAGAGTTAAGTACTAATAAAAAATTAGCCATAGCGGTTCCACTTATGAATATACAGAGAGAGTTCCCAATTGAGTTTACAAAATCCCAATTCCCCAAAATCAAATTTAGTGAGGACTTACAAAAAGAAAGGAATGAAATACCCTAAACTTATATTGCACCTTCAACAAGAAAGAGGAAAAGAAAAACCTTGTGCTAGAACCACATAGAAAAATTATCAGGACACAAACAACCACTAACTAGTACTAGGTAGGGATATGAAATACTTGCAAATTCGTTATCCTAAAGGGTTGAATTTGATAAGACAACCAACAAGTCAATGGCAGGCCTGTTGGAAGTATTGCTTCCATGTCATGTGAGTCATGTGTATTACAAGTTGTTAGTGAGTATTTGAAGGTGTTATTCTATATGTGGTTGTTTCCCATGTGTATGAGTTGTTGTTATGTCATGTCCCAATCATAGATCCACTTTCTTAGGATCTAGATTTGTGGAAGTCAGTGATTTACATCTTATATATGTAACTGTGATGATCAATAAAAAATGAAGCATGATTTGTATTGTGTGAACAATCTCTCTTCTTTCTCAATTTTTTTATCATGGTATTGGAGTTGGTTCAACCCTCACTCTATTAAGAGAGGGGTTGTGATGATCATGTTAATTCTACAAAATTAAATACTTTGTACATATGTTAGTGTAAATGTGTGAGAGTAGATAGTTTCATGCATGAAATAATGTTGTGTGATCAACTTTGATTTGTAGTTTTCCTTTGATATAAGTTGTGTGTAAAATAATCGTTATGATTTTTGACTGTTAAAGCAAGTAGTGAATATCGAAGCCATTTCTCTTGAAACGGGTCAAGGGTTTGAGGATGTTGTTCAACTTCTATGGTTTCTATGGATCGTGTGCCCTCATGTCATGATTTCAGATCAAGGTTTCTGTTTGAAATATTTCCAAACGTTTGGAGGATTGGGTGTTGCAAGCTAATAACCAACGTAAAAATCAAGGAAAAAGTGTTAAGCAAGCCTGCGCTGCCATTCGAGGAAAAGGTTTTTATAAAATCACTTAGAAGGGATGGTGATGAAGTTATGTTTTTGAAAAAAATCTATTCATTGCAAGAAGCCAATTTGATGTGGCTGCAGGTGCCAAGTGTATTAACCGTTTGGAGAGTAAAACAAAGAGAAGGATCAAAAGACCCATCGTTATGAACAATTGGAAGATCATTTAAAATTGATGGGAGGCATCGGTGTGAGGAGGCTTCGACATCGACGTGGGAGAGCATTTAAAATTGATGGGAGGCATCGACATCGGCATGGGAGATCATTTAAAATTTGGAAAGGAGTATGAGTATGTTACAATGTGCTTTTAGTAGCGGCTATATAACTGAATCTCCATCTTCAAATGCAGCACTGACTTGTAAAAAATGATGAAATTAATGACTAGGTGACTAAAACTGTTAGTCACCGCAATTATTTCAAGTTAATTACTACTAAATTTGAGCAATTTTAAGTGACCAAACTAAAAATGAGTAACTTAAATGACTAATTTAGTCTTGGAATAAAATATAAAACTAGATAATAAGTGACTAAACTAAAATCGACTAACTTAAGTGACTAATTTAGTCTAGGGATAAAATATATGGCTAGATAATAAGTGACTAAACTAAAAGCGACTAACTTAAATGACTAAAAAAGTATAGGATTAAAATCTATGACTAGATAATAAGTGATAAATTAATAATGATTAATGTAAATGACTATTATAGTCTAAGAATAAATATATGGCCAAATAACAAGTACAACAAGTATATGAATTAGTCATTTCTGTTAGTAATTTTTAATTCTGTCACTCCATAAATGAAAAATTGCAATTTTGGTATTGAAGTGTTACATTTCACTATAGGTGTCTCTGAATCCATTTGCAGTGTTAAAATTTAGAGACAAAGGGGTCTTTGAATTTACAGTGTTAAAATTATGAATACCCTTTTGTCTCTAAATTTTAACACTGCAGATGGATTCATCTACAACTAACATAATTGCATATATCATCTATCAACTTTACACTAATGCCTTCATTATAATTTTAGTAAAGGTAATATTTAGATAGTCAAATTAATATTTAAATTTATATTTAATATTTGGCCATAGAGTTTAATTTTTAAACTTCATTGATTTATGTTAAAATTGTGAGTTGTTTTTTAAATCTAAGGTTAAACCTTCATATTTACATTTAATAAATAGATAAATATAACATTTCTTATGTTAAATGTGTGAGTTCATTTAAATTTAGTATTGAATTGTCGTATTTACATTTGATAAATACTAAATAGATAAACCTAAAATATATATATATTTATAGACCTATTTAGTAAATGGGTATGAACCTTTATTAATTTAAGTATGAACCTTAATTAAATTTTTAATGATGTATGGACCTTTGTTTTTTTGTAAGTCAATGTTCTATACATGTAGGAAAAAAGGAGTACATATAGTTGCTTAAAAAATAGGTGGTCTCAACCTGACTGGGTTTGTTGACAAAAATTTGCACTACATGCAAAAAAATACAAAAGAGAGACTAGGGACATTGTCCATAAATAGTTAGGCCAGAGGCACCAAAACACATATAAAGCATAAAGAACACCAAATAGCATACAACATATATGACGTGTAAGCAGCCACGTCACTCCATCTATATATAGATACAACATCACTCGAGCTATATATGAATAGATAGACAGTCACCCATGCAAATGTGTGAACCGATAACCCTAGTTCTCTAATTTAATTCTCCTAGTTACCTCAGTTTCTCTACTAAGCTAATTCATTTGTTCGGCAATCGATTGGAATTGTTGTTGTTTTAGCGGTTTTCTGATTTTTACTTAATTTGTCTATCAATTGAGAAACCCTCTATCCATTCCCTTATCATCATAATATGAGAGTATCTACTTTCCTCTGATGATCGTTTTCACACAAACTCAGTTAGTGTTTGTTTGTTGAACGACGACATTCACAACCCAGGTTTGAATCTCTCATCTCTTCGGCAGCTTGTAAACATGGAGTTCTTCGAGCTCATGTTGAAGAAATCCCACGGTTATGACACAAATGGTGCTAATGGTATGCCCTGGAACTCATCCTCGTCCATTGAAAACATGAATATGTATCCTGGCATGAATCTCAGTTCTGGCGTTAATTATCTCTTTGGACCTAACCCCAAACATGGTCATGGGTTTAATCCTAATGCAACAAGGGCTAACCCTAACCTTAACCCTAACCCCACCCTCAACCCTAACCCCGGGGCTAACGAGGTTATTCCAGGGCCGCCCTAGGGAGGATACCCATCTGCAATGGGTGAAGGGCAATACAGAGGAGGCTCAAGAGGGTCATATAGAGGAGGGTCAGATGGAGGGGGGTCGTACGAAAATGGGAAAAATTCCACCCATTTTGAAGGGTTACGGTTTCAACAGCAACATCAACAGGGAAGTAATGTGGGGGATCTCGAGTGCAGTCATTATAAAACTAACGAGGGTTGTCCTTATGGCCCCAACTTCCACTACAAACATGGCTCTATAGGTATGCATTATTTATCCTTCACAATCCATCCCTTTAGTCTATTATGTGTTAATTTGATTGATTTAGGGGTTTATTATTTTTTTTTCTTTTGTGTGGGAACGACCTATTAACACGAAGTGGATACCATAAACACACTTGGACATAGTGAGCTGCATTGCATAACATGCACTTTGTTTGGGTCAAGTCCCAGATTTGAGCAGTATTTATTCTGCTTCACAAACCAGAGACTTGACACAACTGTCATTTTATGTATTTTTAACATCCCATTGGAGTAGGGCATATACCACAAGAAGCATGGAACCACATGTAGATGGGTTTACAATCTTTTGACCTCACCAATGGACTAAAGTATCATTAGCACTAGTTCTCAGATTGAATACTCCATTATGTTGAAATGCTTGTTTTCCCAAAACTTCGCATATGTTTTGGCCGTAAGTTACATAAACCTCCTCTCTCTATTATTTTTGTGTTAAGTTGTGTACCACTGGACCTTTGAGGTTTAACATTATCTATATGCACAGACACATATGTATTGTTTTGTTTTATTTGAACGTCCTTTTGAAACCAACCAATGTATATACGATCTCTTTTTTTTTTCTTAATTTTAAATTTTTGAATTCAATTTGGTCAGAATTCAATTAAAAATGATTACCGATGTCTGGATTGGGAATTTTTTGTCTTTTATTGCTACCCTATTATGGAATTCAAATTTTCTTTCTTTGCAGTAGGTTTTGCGTAACGTCCAATGCCCCGTTTCACATGGAAGTGTTCAAAATTTTCCATATTTTGGCAATCTTCTTCTTGTTTTTTTTTTCTTTTACCCTTTTCCAGCCTATTGTGTGCACTATAATCATCTTGTATATCTAGTTCATTATCCTTTTTGGCCAAATTTTTAAGACTTTAGATCCATATATGATATTGATAAAATCAGAGATTTAAATATGGCATGGTTAGTAGCCTTTTCCAATGGAACATTAGAAAGCTCATTTGTTTATATAACTTGATGATCCCATTGGGTTGAATTGTGTTGGAAGACTTAAAATTTTATTTTGAATGTGTGTAGAATTGGCTCTCGTATATTTTTGGAACAACCCCAAAAACAATCATCTAGTGGTATTTTTGAGGTCTTCCATTGACTTAAGATATTTGCATACTATTTTTATGTTGGTGCCATATTTCAATCACCACACCCCACCCCCACCCCCCCCCCCCCCCCTCCAAAAGATCTGCATATTCATTGGATCTACATTGTTCAACTCTACTTTAGCATTTTATTAAATTCAGAGAATATTGCTTTTGTAATTATTTAATGAGAAAATTCAAAAACATACTAGATAGTTTTAAGATTTAACACCTTAAATTGTTGTACAAGTACAAAGTATCTATGCTTGGATGTCTTTTGAGTTGAATAAAGCATAATTTGCAGCCCCACTATTTCATGCATTTTATGCCCATTACTTCTGATAAATCATGCAATGTGTGCATGCTAGTCAAGGTATTGACCTCCTATACTAATTTCCAGTTATTACGCCATGGATGCATTCTAAATTATTATTATTTATTTATTTATTTATTATTTTATTATTATTTTTTTATTAATCTGGCATAAATGAGATGCATTATTCATAGTATGAATAACAAGGCAACGGATTTATGCATTATGAAATATTCAGATAGGGTTGTGTTCATAAGTATCTCTAGCAATGAATGTCTTTGAACTCATGCATGATGAGAAATTGATGCATAATTCATAGCATGATAAAAACAAGGCTATGGATTTATGCATTATGAAATATTCATATAGGGTTGTGTTTGTAAGTATCTCTAGCAATGAATTTCTATGAACTCATGCATGATGAGAAATTGGATAAGTGTTAAATCCTAACTGACCTACTGTTAATGGCACAATGCAAAGCTTGTTGTCTAAATAAGTGATATGTTGGGTTAAGTGTGGGCTGGAGGAATTTATTGAAGATATGTCTAGATGAAGGTCTGTTATGTTGAATTCGGATGGGGGGTATCCATTAAGCATTCAACATTCAAGTAAATGCATTGAATAGTCAACAGGACCAATCAAGTTTCTAGCATAAAATGTAATTTTTGTCTTGTTCTTTTGTGAGGATGATTTGGTCAAAAGGCTGCACATCTGTAGCACATCTAGAGATGTGCAGATTAGCATATGTTCTTTTAAGTTCAAGTTATTCTCAGGTAAGCATTCAGAATCTTACACCAAGGTTGGTCGTCTGTCATTTGGAACTCTTTTCTTTATTGGCCTTTGTTTTTTATAAATTTTATACTCCCTTTGCCTTGAGATTTTTATGAAGTCTTCCACTTTTGTGGTGGTATAGAAAAGGACAAGGTAATATCCTTTGACTTCTAAGTGCCTGAAGCCTTCTCACTTGTAACTTCTCATTTAATCTATCTAGAGTCCACACAATCAAGCTTTTCCCAAACTCGAACATTTTCTTGAGAAATCTCTGCACACTATTCGAAGAGCACTATGATGCCTTACAGTATTGGTGCAATGGTCAATGTTCATAGATTGGAACACTGATACTTCTGTGCCATTGTGTCCCATGCAACATTTGCATCATGTTTGAATGATAATTAGAATATTCTTAGAAAATTCCAATGTTATAGCCAATAATAGTTTGTAAACATGCAAGGAAAACTTTCGAAAATAATACATGTTCATTTCAATATACCACGTCAGGGTCGCAAGAGCGACACCACGTGGTGGGATTAAAAAATATGAGAAAAATTAGGGAACTTTATTGTTAAAATCATAACTAATGTAACCCAAAGTTTCATGTAAACTTTGGAAAATAACCCTTAACCCCTAAAAACCTTAACTGCTAAATCCCCTAACCCCCTAAACCTCTAAACCCCTAACCCCTTAAACCCTAATTCCCAACCCCTAACCAATTTAACCCCCTAAAATTGTAACCCATTTAACCCCCTAAACCCTAACCCCATTAACCCCTAAACCCTAAAATCCTTAAGTGCTAAATCCCCTAACCCACTAAACCTCTAAACTGACCCTAACCCATTTAACCCCTTAAACCCTAAACCTCTAATCCCTTAACCCCTAACCCCTTAAACCCTAATTCCCAACCCCTAACCCATTTAACCCCCTTAACCCTAACCCCTTAAACCCTAATTCCCAACCCCTAACTGATTTAACCCCCTATACCCCTAAACCCCTAACCCATTTAACCTGCTAAACCCTAAACCTCTAAAACCTTAAACCCTTTTCCCTTATAAACTAATTCCCAACCCCTAAACCATTTAACCCCTATCCCATTTAACCCATAAACCCTAAACCTCTAAACCCTTAACCCCTAAACCCCTAACCTATTTAACCCCCTAAACCCTAAACCTCTAAACCCTTAACCCCTAACCCCTTAAACCCTAATTACCGACCCCTAACCCATTTAACCCCCTAAATCCCTACAACCCTAACCCATTTAACCCCTTGAACCCTTAACCCCTAACCCCTAAAATCCTTAACTTCTAAATCCCCTAACCCCCTAAACCTCTAAACCCCTAACCCATTTAACCCCTAAACCCTAAACCTCTAACCCCTTAGCCCCTAACACCTTAAACCCTAATTCCCAATCCCTAACCCATTTAACCCCCTATACCACTAAACCCCTAACCCATTTAACCCCTTAACCCCTAACACCATAAACCCTAATTCCTGACCCCTAACCCATTTAACCCAATAAATCCCTAAAACCCTAACGCATTTAACCCCCTAAACCTTAACCCCATTAACCCCTAACCTCTAAAATCCTTAACTGCTAAATCCATGAACCACCTAAACCTCTAAACCCCTAACCCATTTAACCCCCTAAACCCTAAACCTCTAACCCATTAACCCCTAAAATCCTTAACTGCTAAATCCCCTAACCCCCTAAACCTCTAAACGCCTAATCATGTAACCTCCTACCCCTAAACCTCGAAACCTTAACCCCTAACCATTTAAACCCTAATTCCCAACCCTTAACCCATTTAAACCCATAAACCCCTAAAGCCCTAACCAATTTAGCCCCCTAAACCCTAACCCCATTAACCCCTAACGACCCCTAACCCTTAAAATCCTTAATTTCTAAATCCCATAACCCCTAAACCTCTAAACCCCTAACCCATTTAACCCCCTAAACCCTAAACGTCTAACCCCTTAACCCCTAATTCCCAACCCCTAAACCATTTAACCCCCTATACCCCTAAACCCCTAACCCATTTAACCCCCTAAACCATAAACCTCTAAACCCTTAAACCCTAATTCCCCACCCCTAACCCATTTAACCCCTTAAACCCTAAACCTCTAACCCTTAAACCCCTAAACCACTAACACCTAAAACCCTAACCCCTTAACCCCTAAACCAAAACACTTAGAAAATATTTGGAAAAGAAATGTTGTTTAAAAGACAGAGATCACGATAAAAAAAAAACACTTAGATAATCTGGAAAATGGAAAACACAGAGGCAAGCCCTAACCCTTCTTTGTTTCATGTCTTCTTGGCCACCTATGTGTCCAAAATCTGTTCAATCTCCAAAGGATGTGCTAGAGGAATTTGTTTAATCCATGCTTTCTCTTCATCCTGGGTGTCCCGTGTTCATCTCTTTGAAATTTCTCCTTTATCAACAACAATATATGGGTACAAAGCTACCACATTAAGATGGGTGAGATTCCTACACTCGGAGGTAACTACAACTCATAAGCATTTGCAGAAAAATTTCGAAGAATTCTACAAGACCTATTATTTTTCATCTTTAATTTATGGTATTCTCCTTTAGGAAACCTATCCTTGCACAAATGTGCCAGTACCAAGTATCCTACTTCAAATTATACCTCCCCCCTTTTCAAATCTACTCACTGTTTATAGAATTGGCTACTGTCTTGTAGCTTCAACTTAACTTGTTCATGTAAATCATTGACTGATTTTGTGAAATCTTTGCCATTAGCACTCCTGCATTCTAACTGACCCAAATCCCGCAACTCAAATACTCGACGTGGGTGCATTTCATATAGGATTTGGAAAGGACTTCTGCCCATGCTTTTGTTGGGCGAGTCATTGTAAGCAAACTTCGCTTGTACAAGCACACGATCCCACTGTTTGGAATTTTCACCAACCAGACTCCTCAGCAGATTTCCTAGAGTCATGTTCACAACTTCAGTTTGCCCAACTGACTGTGGATGGAAGCATAACTAAAATTTATATTGGTGTCTAACTTCTTCCACAATGTTCGCCATAAATGACCTGTGAACTTTACATCTCTGTCCGAGATGATGGACTTCGGCAAGCCATGTAATCAGACTATCTCTGTAAAAAACAAATGTGCTACAAGTGTGGCATCACTTGTATTTCTACATGGAATGAAATGTGCCATTTTGGTGAAAAGATCCACCACCACCATGATGGAATCAAATCCCCTTTGTGTCTTTTGTAGACCCAAGGCAAAGTCCAAATTGACTGAGTCCCATGGTCTATTCAAAATTGGTAAGGGTGTATACGACCCTGCATTCTGACTGCGTCCCTTTGCATTTTGATACACTTTACATCTGATTACGAACCTATGTACATCCCTTCGCATTCTTAGCTAATAGTAAAAGTGGCTCAGTTGATCCAAAGTATTGTCTATACCAAAATGTCCAACCAAACCTCCACTGTGCTTTTCTTGGATTAAGCTCTCTCGCATAGAAAATTCCGAAATACACAACTGTCCTCCTTTGAACAACAACCCCTACTACATGTTATAGTCCAACCATGGACTATTATCCCTCAACAGTGGGTTTTGGCAAGCTTCATAATCTTCCTTAAAATCTGCATCTACTTCATACAAGTCTTTGAGATGTTCAAATCACAATACTTGCACTGCACTTTCTTGAAAGATCAGACTCCTCCTGCTCAACGCATCTGCCACGTTTTTGGCCTTTCCACTGATATGTTTCAAAATAAATGGGAAAATATTCAAGTACTCCACCCACTTCGTCTGTTTATGATTCAGCTTATGCTGCTGCATAATATATTGTAATGCAGAATTATCTGAAAACATAACAAACTCATTAGCCAGCAAATAATGTCTCCAAAGCTTCAATGCTTTGATGACTACATAAAATTATTTTTCATAACACGTATACTTATGCCTACTCTCATTTAACTTCTCACTAAAATATGCTATTGGCTTATCTTCTTGGATGAGTACTGCACCAATGGCTGTCCCACTGGCATCATAACGAACTTGGAAAAGTTTGTTGAATTCTGGCAACTTTAGGATTGGTTTTTCTGTAATCTTCTTCTTCAAAAACTGAAAAGTTCTCTCAACCGATTCAGTCCAATGAAAAGGTTGATTTACCTTCTTAATGGTATCCAACATAGGTGCACAAATACCGCTGAAGTTCTTAATAAACTCCGGGTAGAAACTCGCCAATCCATGAAAACTTATAACTTCAAACATACTCTTGGGAGAAGGCCAGTTAACTATGGCTGCAACCTTCTCTGGATCTATCTTCAATTCGTTCTCAGAAATTAATAAGCCTAGATAAATCAATTCTTTCTTGCAAAAATAACATTTTTTCAAATTCATTAACAACTTATTCTGTTGCAATTTTTCTAGCACATACCCGACATGTCGTAAATGTTCTTCCTTCGTCTTGCTGAAAATAAGTATATCATCCAGATATACAATCAGAAAATTACCAATGAATTCCTTCAACATCTCATTCATCAAACACATGAATGTGTTGGGTGCATTTCTCAATCCAAAAGGCATGACTAGCCACTCGTACAAACCTTCATTGGTCTTGAAAGCTGTCTTCCACTCGTCACCTTCCCTAATCCTGATCTGGTGATAGCCACTCTTCAAATCTATCTTTGAAAAGTACGCTGCTCCACTCAGAGAATCTGTCATATCATTCATCTGAGGAAAAGGAAACCTATACCTAATAGTAATTTTGTTTATCGCCCGAGAATCAGTGCACATCCACTATTCACCTCCTTTCTTGGGAGCTAAAATGGTCGGAACAACACAAGGGCTCAAACTCTCTCAAACCAGTCCTTTATCCAACAACTCTTGCACTTGCTTCCTGATCTCATCATTGTCTTTCGGACTCATCCGGTAAGAAGCCTTATTTGGTAAACTGGCTCCTGGAATAAAATCAATGTGGTCACTAATTCTCCGCTTCGGTGGTAATTTATCTGGTAGATCATCTACCACAATATCACTAAACTCTTGCAGCATGTCCTATATTTCCACAGACAAATCAGTAATTTATGTATGCATTAATACTACTCTAGGCCTCCGCACAACTGCATAATTCACTTCATTCTCCTCAATTTGTCGCAGAAATTCCTTCCCTCCTATCATTAATGTCTTTGTACCAAAAGTTCCTGTAGTCTCTTCTTCTTTCATGGGAACTAGCATATGATTTATCCCATCCTTCACAAATCTACAACAATTCTTCTCTCCATAATGGACGACCTTTCTATCATATTCCCATGGTCTGCCCAGCAGAATATCGCACATGTCCATAGGCATTATATCGCAAGTTACCTTGTCTTTGTACTTTCCAATGTGAAACTCCACCTTGCACTTATCATCAACCAGTAGTTGGTGTCCTTTCTACAACCAAGACACCTTATATGGAGTCGGATGCTTTGAATTCTTCAAACCCAATTTCTCCACCATCTCAGTGGCTACCAGGTTATCAGTGCTTCCGCTGTCTATGATCAATTTGCAGCATTTTCCATGTGACTTACACACAGTTCGGAAAAATGCTTTCCTCTGTGTCAGGTCAACCACCTCCTTGACTAGTTTTATCAAAAGATTGTTCAACACCAAGGCTTATCCTGTCTTAGGCACATTCTCCACCTCTTGTGGTGCTGCCTCTGCTTCATCAGGTTGAGCAACATATGCTCCCCTATGCCCAACTGGTTCATTTTCAAGACATTCAAAAGACCTGTGTCCCCATTTGTGACTCTTGTAACACTGGTAGTTATTTCCCCTACCTTTGTCATTACCTCTTCCTCGCTGGTATGGCCTTCCACCTCTGGTGTTACCTTCTTTCTCAGTCTATCCCAAAGTCTTCGAACTACTACCTTCTTCATTACTATTGGAAATTATACCTCTGCCATAGGATTGTCCTCTTCCTCTTCCGGAACCACGCCCTCTTCTTTCATTCTGCTTCCTGGGAATCTTCTCTTTTGCCTTCAAGGCACACTGGTATGCCTCCTCTATAGTTTTTGGGGAAAGAACTCTGATCTCATCAAAGATTTCCATTCGAAGACCATTTACAAATCTAGCTATCTTCTCAGAGGTATCTTCAACATACCCAACCCTCAAGTTCAATTTGTAGAACTCTTGTGTATTCCTTCACAGTCATTGTTCGCTGTCTCAGGTTCTACACTTTCCTGTAAAGGGAAACTTGGTAATCTTTAGGAAGGAACTTTATTTTCATTTTTGCAATCATTTTGTCCCAAATCCTGATCAAAGGCTTGTTCAGTCTTCTCCTTTCCGCCTACACACTATCCCACCATAGTGCGGCGTGCCCTTTCAACTTAGTAATAGAAAACATGATCTTCCTGTCCTCACTAATTTCCTCATATTCAAAGTATTTATCCAACTCACTTATCCAGTACAACAATGCTTCTGTGGATAAACTGCCATCATAATTGGAGAGTTCTAGTTTTGGGTTATTGCTAGCCATCAAAATAAATCTCAATAATCTGAGTTCTAGTGGCTCGTTCTCTTGCTCATCTGGTTGTGCCTTTGGATCCTCATCTTCACTGTCATCTCCATTTTCTAGGTCCCTATGCCTTCCTGCTTCTACTACTGCTAAACGTGATGACAATACTCTAATCTCTTCATGCAACTCTTCATATGTTGCTCCTCTTGTAGCTCTTCCTCGGCCTCGCCTCCCTGCTTCAACTCTTCCCCGACCTCTTCTTCCTACTTCCATCCTTACTTAGGAAGAAAAAAAATCTGATACCAATTGATGCAGACCTGCTACAATATGTCAGAATAAAGCTGCAGAAAGGGAGTTCTTTAGGACTTAATGAAGATCCCCTTTATTCGTAACAAATATTAACCTCGGGGGTTAGACATATACATACATACTTATGCGATCAACAACAGAGTGTTTATCATATACGCAAACTTAAACAAATACCCAAGCCAACACAAAAAACAAATAGAAAGGAAAACCCATGGAATTCTTCCTGGAGGGTCGCACCGTAATCTTTGACCAATCAGTGGACAATCGCACTTCGCATTCCTCATGAATTAACCTTGAAATGTTAGGCGCTAACATTTAAATTTTGTGCAATGTGATGTTGCATTGCTTCGACACGTGGCTTCCCTCACTTTGATTTGCAAAATTTTTAACTTCCCTTACGATGGCTCTTAACATTAAACCTCACGAGTTGCAATTTTCAATCGCCGATATCAACTTCCACTATCTGATCTCGAACAAATCCGACAGACATCAAACCACTTTGGAGTCTAGGACCTAGCCTTCCTGGGCTCAGAGAGGGCTCTCTTTGTTTTTGTGATCTAACTGATTTAGCTTTATGATTATATTCTTCTGATTTTAGGCTAGTTATGAAGCTTTGGGTTTCTTGTTTTGATTGCTTGTTTGGTTGGATAGATGTAATGTGGGAAGTTTTAATCCATTGGGCTATTGAGTCATAAAAGGGTTGAGTTGTACATTAAATTTTCAAGGATTTTCACAGTGCAAGCTAACTATATCAAATGGATCTCTGTGGCAATATGGATATGAGATGATAGTGAGTTCAGTAAAGCTAAAGAGCAGACAGTCTCTGAATTATTTAACTATACTTCAACATAAGTGTAGAGCAGACAGTCTCTGAATTTTGCATTCAGGTATTTAGAGGAAAAAATTCAAGATAACAGTTCACTGGAGGTAAATAGCAGTTAAGAATTCTTTAACTCAACTTCATAAAAATACCTCAAGATAACAGTTTCAGAGAAACTAAAGAGAAGTTAATAATTCTTTAATTATACTTCAAAATGAAACCTTAAGATAACAACTAGGTGAAAATAAAGAGCAATTAAGAATTCTTTAGTTAAAATTTGCAGAGGAAAAAATTAAGATAACAGTAACAGACATAATTAAGGTTCTCATGCAGCATATCTTAATCTAAATATTTTGTTTCTGCTATCAGGGAGATTTGATGTACAATATGAAAAAACAAAGGAGAAACATTAACAAAATAGGGATAACATCACCATTAACATAGCTCAAGGATCATGTGAAAGTGCTTGTATTACTAATGTCCAGCTCAAAACAATTACAGTGCTCCAATGCAATAATCTTTGCAACTCAGAGTCTAAGCAAAATCCAACCCAAAAACCAACACTGATAATTAAAATACATGCAACATTTAATTGCAACTGGGAAGGTTTCCATAAGATAGGGTGGCAGATTTGAATTTACTATAGCCAAAAATATCACTGACAGACCTACTGTAACAATAAATTTTGAATTAACTGTTGAGTTAAATTTTAAAATATCTTTGACTAACATGCCGGTCATATTAAATTTTACAATAACTTCTACATTTGCTGCTAAAATATATCTGACTGAAATATTAACTGTGGTAGCTCATATTAAATCAAAATTGAGCTGGAGGTGGCTAACATCTAGCTTTGTCTTCCTTCGCTGATTTTCTCTTTGATTTGTCTTTTAAATCTTTAACTGTCTTTATATGTTCATCTCTTTACTACTTTTGTTGTCTTTTTCCTTAACTCTATTTTTCATCTTTAACCTGTCTGCTCCTTTACCCTGACTATTATGTTTATTTATTTTGCCTTTACTATATTTTAAATTGAATAAACCTGGTTGCTGCTGAAATGAATGTATAATAACTCATAATCATTACTTCCTCCCTTTCCGCTCCATTTCTGATTTCATTTATACTTCTGTTCATACTCCTCTGCGGTATAAAACCTTTTAAAACAAAATCATGAGTGTCTGGTTTAAACAAGTCTTTGGGAACTAGAATCATGAATGGTTTATCACATCCTCTGATGCATAGGTCACCTGCAAAAATCAAAACAATTGTTAATTTAAAACATAGGGCTTTTGCAAGGAAACGATATAGCTTGAAGGCATTAGGGAAATCTGTGGAACGAGATAAAACGTCGGCATGAAGCGTGGCAGATGGGAGGGGTTGTGAAACCGCCCATTTCGCAACCCTCCGAAGGTTTTAATCGTCGGGCAGTTGGGGTTGCAATACAAAGTGAGGGCCGTTGGATTAGGTGATGAGGGATCAGACGGTGGTCGGGCATGGATCAAATGCAGGTCGGGATGATATGGTGGGTTCAGGGTTTTAAATAAAGTGGTAGTTTAAATAATAATGCGAGGCCTGAGAAAAACATTAAAGTGGGGGTGTTTAATATAACAAAACGGGGTTTGGGCCAAAGTTATATTAAAGCGAGGGGGGGGTAAGGTTTTTCAAAGTAGGGGCTTAAATAGAAATATGAGTCGATTTTTTTAATAAAACATGGTTGGGGAAATAAATAGAGTTTATTTAAAGTGGGACTCGATAGACTAAATTTATTTAAAAACAATGTAAAAATAGGTTTTTGCATTGTTTTTAATAAAAAAAGAAAGGAGAATGAGTAAAGGGGAAGGGTTTGCAATGAGGGGAATAGAGTTGAAGAAGGAGATTTCAGAGCATGAGAATGTTAGAAAATGAAAAATGAAAGGTAATGGAGAGGTTAAATGAAATAATGAAGGCAGTGAGATTTGGTTCTTCATCATACTCAATCAGAGAAATTTTCCTCTTTCAATTAAATCAAATGGTAGATGGACTTGTTTGACCTCTTTGTTTTTTCTTCAAAATCGAACTACCTAATTTCTAACCTTATAGATTCCAAAGGCTCAGTTTAAACTGATGAGTTCTTTTATTTCTCTACCTAACTACTGATTTTCCAAGATTAAACAGTTTGGCCAGATATTTTTTCACTAAATTTCAACATAAAATTTAAAACATGAATGAAATAAGATTAAGTAGTTTGATCATCATGGATTGTGGCATTTTGGACAAGCTGTACACAATATTATTTTCAAAATTAAACTAAACTCAAGGTAGTGGCATTTAGATGTGCAACACTTTCAGGATCTATTCTTATCTCTTTTGTGGGGTTTATTGTTTATCTTTTTCTTTCTTTTGGTCCTTCGATTTATTTTTTTAGGACATGCTCTCTTCTCATTGTTTAATATGGAAAAACCTTTGCAAAAAGCAAAGGTATGTGCCATATTACAAGCTTTAATAAATAGTCAATTCAAAATTATGATCCCTATTATTATAGGACCCTAACAGTGGCTCCAACTGGGGAGGGAAGCTCCTTTATGAGGTGTCAAGAAATTTGTAGACCAGTAGCCTGTTTTATTTGGCTGATTTCCACTCTGTAATCCTGGTTTGTTGCAAATTTTGTGATTGTTACCTTCAAAAACCGAAATCTATTCTTACTGCAGACTGAAATCTGAAATACACTTGATCTTGAGCCTGAATAAACAACCTGAATTTTTGAAAACTTTAAACATGCTCAATTATTTTGGGAGATATTTTGCATACATACCTACCCAACCTATGATTCAAATAATTTTTCTTCCTTTTGGGGTGCATTTAGACTTGCAAACCTTAACATCATTTTTCTTTTAAAAGAAAACTATCTGTTCCTAACCTTATAACTTCCAAAGGCTCAGAATAAACTGATGAGCTCTTTTATTCTCTACCTAACTACTGATCTGACAAGATTAAATAGCTTGGGAAATCTCTATTTTCTAACTTATCAGCAAACATTCAAAATTTGTACAATCATGTTTAGACTGTATGATTTAACAAGACCTTCTTAAAAGTAGTGGCATTTGGATTTGCAACACTTCAGAAACATGCATTTTTTGGTATGGGGCTTACGTTTTTCTTTTTTACATGCCCTCTTTTCTTCTTTTTGTTTCTTTCTTTTTGTTTTATCAGACCAGGCTTATGGCCTTTGCTTTGGGCCTCAACTTGGTCCAGTTTTCTGTTTGAAATTTGTTTAGACAATGTTATATACAACGAAGAAAATTCAAACTAAGATATCTAACTGAAATAATGCTTTAACGTCCTTCCATTGACAGGGCCTACAAAAAATTCTGTTCCATCCATTTCTTGTAAGAAGAATACATTATTACCTCTTGCAGAATGAATGATGTATGGAACTTTCCATAGGTTATCAAACTTTCCATGCTTACCTTTGTCATCTCTTCTTGAATCCCATTTCAACACCTTGTCTCCAATGTTAAAATCATTTGCTTTGGTCCTTTTGTAAAAGAGTTTCTTGATGTTTTCTTGTACCATCTATGTTATGTTGTATACTCCTTCTCTGGTTTGCTGCAGCTGAATGGTTTGGTTGACTATTCTTTGTATATCATTCTCTTCAGACTGCACTTCTTGAAAAAGCTTCATCACTGGCACTTCCAGAGTTGTTGGAAAGACTGCATCCATCCCATAAACTAGCTGATAGGGTGACATATCAATTGAATTATTATTTGTTAGCATCTTCCCATAGTTCATGTACCAATTTGTTGTGCCATGATTTCTTATTTTCCTCCAACAACTTCTTAATGATGTTCACCAAACTTTTATTTGAGGATTCAGCCAACCCATTACCTTGAGGGTAATAAGCTGTAGAATTCCCCAAAGTAATGTGATATCTGTGGCATAAATCCACCATTTTCTTAGATTTAAAGGCAACAACGTTATCAATAACGATTTTCCTAGGACAACCAAATCTAGACAAAATGTTGGTTTCAATAAATCTGATAATTACTGAGTCTGTGGTAGTCCTGGAAGGAATGGATTCTATCCACTTAGTAAAATAGTCAGTTGCAGTAAGGATCCATTTATGCTGGGAAAAGGAGGAAGGGTGGATTTCTCCAATGAAATCTAGACCCCATTGTTGAAAAGGAGCTCAACAAATATGGGATGTAATGACAAAGGTAGCAGCTTTATTTTTCCCTCAAAAATTTGGAATTTATGATAGGTAACTATCATTTTGCAGGTGCCTTGGAAAAGGGTAGGCCAATAGAAACCGACCCTAAGGATCTTATTAGTAGTGGTTTTCCAATAGAGGTGTCCTCCACAATCCCCTTCAAGAAATTCATGCATAATCATATCTGCATGTTCTTTAGGCAAACATTTAAGCAATACACCACTATAATTTTTCCAATATAAAACCTTTTCCAGAATGCAGAAATTTACAACTTTTAGTTTCAAAAATCTGGCCTTTGTTTTGGAAAAACCAAGAAGAGCATTTAAATTAAAAATCACATATAGTATATCCACGTGCCAGGGAGATTTTAGGAATGCTTCCTCAATAGGTGGAGTCTCCATCTCCTCTTGTTCATCTAGTGAGTGAATCATATTGATGTCTAGTTCTTGAAAATTTGTTTCAGCCATTAGTTTATCCAATGCTTGTCCTTTGATTAATTTGGTGGGTTTGATTTCTAGATCATATTCCAAGATGAAAACAATCCATTTGCCCCTTTTTTCCATTAGGTTCTTGTATTAGGATGTCTTTAAACACCGTATGAGACACAAATGAAATGATGTGTGAATGCAGAATGTAGACTTTGAAATCCTTTAGTGCTTTGATTAAAACAAAAGCATGCTTTTTCATGATATTATATTTCATAGCTGCATCTCTTAAAGCTTGGTTGAAGAATGCTATGGGCTTCTCCTGTCCTTTTATATTTTTCTACAGTAATATAGCAACAATTGTGTGTTCTGATGCAAAGGAAAATATAAAGAAATCTTTGGTGAAGTCAGGGCTGATTAAAACAGGTGCTTGTGTAAGTGCTTGCTTCACTAAATCAAAAGACTGCATTGCTTCTTTGGTCCATTTGACTCTTGACTCTCTTTTGAGCATGTTGGTGATGTTCCTCAGGAGTTCTGCAAGGTTTGGTATAAACCTTCTTAAAATTTTTATCTTTCAAATGAAATATTGCAGCTCTTTGATATTTATTGGGTGACTGATTTGAAATATTCCCTCAATCCTATTTGGGTCAATCTTGATCCCTTATTCAAATATGATGTGGCCTAGAACCTTTCCTTCTTGAAGGCCAAATAAGGATTTCTTGGGATTCAAAGACAGACCATACTTTTTACATTTCTCAAAGACCTTTATCAAATGAGCTAGATGTTCTTCACCTGTTTTTTAATAGAGTATGATATCATCAAGATATATCACAATGAATAAACATATTTCTTCTGAGAAAGCAATATCCATTGCTCTTTGAAAAGTGGCTCCAGCATTCATTAATCCAAAAGGAATTTTTACATACATAAAGGTGCCCCAAGGTGTAGTGAAAGCTATTTTGTGTTGATCATCTGGATGCACTGGTACCTGATTGTACCTTGAAAAACCATCTAGCAGAGATATAATTTTGGAGCCTACTACCCTTTGCAATACGTGGTCCATATTTGGTAAAGGGTAGTTGTCCTTTAGGGATGTCTTATTTAGATTTCTAAAGTCAATGTAGAGTCTAATCTCCCCTATCTTCTTCCTCACAGGTACACCATTTGAAACCCATTCTGAGTACGTGAGTGGGACTATTATCCCAACATCGTACATTTTCTTTATCTCTTTCTCAACCAGTGGCATTTGGACAGGATTTATTCTGTGAAACTTCTGTTTAAAGGGTTTCTGGCTTTCCTTGAGTGGGATTTTGTGCTGGATGATATCAGTATCATAGGACTTCAAGTCTTCATAACTCCAAGAAAAAACATCAATAAATTCATTGAATAACTTAATATATTTCTTCTTTATAGGTGTTGGCAGTGTTTTTGACAGTTTTACCATCTTGGGCTCTTTCTCACTACCTAGATTGCACTCCTCTACATTTGATTCAGTGGATTCCATTTTGGATTTTTAACAATATCATTGAAATCAAAAAGTTCTAGAGGGACAAGTCCTCTTGGCAGGGTATTATCTCTAAACTGTGGCACTTCAAACTCTTCTTTTTCAGGATATTCACACATTTATGTACTATGTGGGTCTTTCTTTGCTAACAGATTTATAACAGCATCATGTGGGATTCCTCCCTGCATTTTTGTTCCTGAAAAGGGAAATCCTCTTCATGATCTAAGTCTGATATTAGAATTTCAAACTCATTTTTGGATTGTAGGAAGTCTTCAATCTGTTGGTCATCTTCAAAAACTTGCCAATATTTCATATTATTAGGGACTGTTGGTCTGTATTTAACCTTTACTATGTATTGTTTGTTAGCATGAGGTAGTTTACAAGTGTTGGCAGCAAATGCTAGTCCATTGGCAAGCATATTTTGATTTCTTGGGATAGAGGCAAGGTCATATTCTTTGAACTTTTTTAGGAGATCAAGGGAAACATTCCTGTATGCTCTTAATCTAGGATGCTTAACTGAATATTATCCCTTAATTTTCCTAATGAATAGCTCAGAATCCCCATGGATAGAGATCCTTTTGGCCTCTAATTTATTTAGTAATTGTAATCCTAGGAGTGCCTCATATTCTGCTATATTATTTGTGCACTGAAAATTTAGTTTGTAAGAGTGACCCTTTGCATGGTTGTTCTTAGTGTTGTGTACCAAAGCACTTGCTCCTGATCCAGTCTTGCCACAAGAACCATCAAAACTCATGCTCCAAAGAGGTTCAGGTTCAGGTTTGTGTTTTTCATTTTCTATTTGGTCTAACTGTTCTTCCTTTTCTTCTTCATTTTCAGCTATTTGTTCATTTACTACTATTTTGTCATTAATGTTTTCATCATTGTAAAGGATAAATGAATTAAGGTTGGAGTGGACAGAGTAGAGAGGGGAGTTATCAAGATTTTCTTGATTGCTTACCATGTATTTCATATGAGTTTCCCTATACAATCTTCTTGGTTGGCTAAATATTGGTATGGTAGCATAGGTCATATCCATTTGGCGGGTGCCTTGAAGCTTGGCTCCCGATGAGCGTGATAGAAGCATGCCATATTTAGGGGGAATGTCAGCTACTACAATATCCATTACTAGAAATTTTGGCTGGTGTTTGTGCTAAAGTAACACAGAGATATTTGATTAGGCCTAGAAATTTAACTCTACTAGAGTCAAAAGAGTACAAATCCTTGTATGGTCTAGTTATCTCAAGGCCTAGTTTCTCCATAATTACCTTTGGAATGAGGTTATGAGATGTTCCTGAATCTAACATAGTGTTATGGAGGATTTTATCCTGGATATTCAAACTGACATAAAATGGGGGGACACCTCCCTCTTGGAATTTACCTTCTACTTCAGGTCCAAACAAAAGCTCAGGTTTGTCATCATTCAAGTTTACAATATCAATATTTTCTCCTATGTTTAGTGCCTTCAAAACTTCGGATCTATATACATCTTGGCCTACTAATTTAGTGAGAGGTATGGAGATCATTATCTTGGCAATTTCATTCTCAATACTAAATGGTGTCTGTGTTTTTGGCAGATTCGAATCAGTTTTATTAGACATTGTTTTTGTAGCAACTTCAGATTGCTGATTTCCACTAGGGATATTAGCTGGATCAGTTTTGTTAGGGTTGATATTAGATTTACTAGTGCTGCTTTATAGACTATTATTATTATTATTTTTATCAAAATATTTAGCCATTTTATTTGAACTTTCTGCTGTCTTTTTAGGATTAGTTTCAGGGGCCCTTTTAGTAGAATTTTCAGAATTCTTTCTCTTGGTAATGTCTTCGGCTTTCTTGCTCCTGAGGTTATATTTTATATGTCCCTCCATGATGGAATTTTCGAATCCTTTTTTATAGTCCTCGAATTCTTGGCATTATTCTTCAATTTGAGTTGGGGCAAATATGCCTTGCTCTTCCTCAATGAGGAAAACAATTTCCTCATCATAAAATCTTATTATATTAATTGGAATTTCTTCTGGGTTTTCAATCACCCCTTCATCCTCATCAACATAGTTTTCTTGAAAAGGAGGCTTAATTTGCTGGTCAGGTCCTCTCTATTCCCTTTGTCTTATCTGAGGGAGGTTTCTCATAAATTTTTGGTTTTGGTTCTGGTTTCTATTCTGAGGAGCTGTTGGGTTTCTCAGGGGAAAGTCCTCTCATTTATGTTGATTCTCTCCATCTTCCTCTCCATGGTTCTAACAAGTTTATCAATCTTAGTATCAGATGTGGAGGCTACAACCTCCTCCCTATATGTGAATCTCTTTTCATTTTTCATTTTATCTCTCTTGGTAATTACATTTTCTTCTACACTTACTGCACCCCTCTGCATGTCTTCTAATGTGGGAGGGTCTCTTTCTCTTAGTTGATAAGCCATCTCTGGGTCAAAACCATTTGGAAATTTTATTAGGGCTAGACCTTGTGGGGATTTCATGTGAGGAGGGAGGGCGTTATATACATTGTTGAACCTAGTGCAGTAATCTTGGACACTCTCTCCAACGTTTCTCTTGATGTTTTCATATTCTGACAAGATCTGGAGAAGATTTTTCTTGACTTCCCATTTATTCAAGAACAATTGATGAAAATCAGGGAGGTCATGTATACTATTAGGGGTTAGGCCTTTAAACCAATTTCTTGCTTCTACCCCTAAGCTTTGGGCAAAAATTCTTATATTAATAGTTTCATCATCTATATATTGCGTATCAAAATATTCATTCATCCTATCCACATGATGTTGGGTAGTTGTAGAACTACCTTCATCAAATAGAGGAATTTTGGACTGATAGTCTTGTGGTAGAGGCACTAAAGGAAATGGTAGGACTAATGGGGCATACTAGGCTGCCATGGATAATGGTTGGGGAACCAAAGGGAGGTTAAAAAGTGGGGGGTTAGAAAAAGGGGGTGGAGGGTTGAATGGAGGAAGGTGAACAGTGGGCATATAAATGGGGATATAGACTTCTATATTAGGACTCTGTTGTAAGATGGATGGGTCCAAAACTATCTTGGTTATCCAGTTATGGGATCTAGTCTTAAACAATATTTGTTCCAAGTGTGAGTCAAATTGGATATCCTACAAGTTTTCAAGGTTTTCAGGCAGGGAACTGGCCTTGTGAATAGGCTTGCTAACATTTGAATTCTCAGATCTAGGATTTTTTCTTAGGATTTTCTTTGAATTGTCAACTATTGTAGGAGGGTTTGGGTTAGGATGGGATCTGGTACAGATTCTTTGAGAAGCAATAATTTAGACCCAAGGATCAGAGAGGCTGAAAATTTTATAATAGTTGAAAAAAAAACCAATCTGTAAATGAAAAATACTTTAATCACACAGTATTTTTACTGGGTTTTTATTTGAGTTTTTATAATATTAGGTTTTCTCAATAAATCCCCAATACGGTCGCCATTATGTTAGCTCCCTATAATTTGTAAGATTTGTAAGAAAAAATAGTAGAGAACCACATCAAACCACTTTGGATTCCAGGACCTAGCCTTCTTGGGCTCAAAGAGGGCTCTCTCTGTTGTTGTGATCTAACTGATTTAGCTTTATGATTATATTATTCTGATTCTAGGATAGTTATGAAGCTTGGGGTTGCTTGTTTTGATTTCTTGTTTGGTTGGATAGATAGAATGTGGGAATTTTTAATCCATTGGGCTATGGAGTCATAAAAGGGATGAGATGTACATTAAATTTTCAAGGGTTTCAACAGGGCAAGCTAACCATATCAAATTTATCTCTGTGGCAAGATGGATATGAGATGATAGTGAGTTCAGTAAAGCTAAAGAGAAGACAGTCTCTGAATTCTATAACTATACTTAAACATAAGTGTAGAGAAAACAATGTTTGAATTCCACATTTGGGTCTTTAGAGAAAAACATTCAAGATAACAGTTTAGTGGAGGTAAAGAGAAATTAAGAATTCTTTAACTCGGCTTCATAAAAAGACCTCAAGATAAAAATTTCAAAGAAACTAAAGAGCAGTTAAGAATTCTTTAGTTAGACTTCAAAAGGAAACCTTAAGATAACAGCTAGGTGAAACTAAAGAGAAATTAAGAATTCTTTAGTTAAAATTTGCAGAGGAAAACATTAAGATAACAGTAACATATAGAATTAAGGTGTTCATGCAACATATCTTAAACTAAAATTTCTATTTTTTCTATCAGGGAGATTTGATGTAAAGTATAAAAAAAAAAAGGAGAAACATTAACAAAAGAGGGATAACATCACCATTAACATAGCTCAAGGGTCCTGTGTCCAGCTCAAAACAGTTACAGTGCTCCAATGCAATAATTTTTGCAACTCAGAGTCTAAGCAAAATCTAACTCAACAACCAACACTGATAATGAAAATACATGCAGTATTTAACTCCAACTGGGAAGGTTGCCCTAATCTAGGGTGCCAGATTTGCATTTACCACAGAGTAAATGAAGTTTTGACAATTGAGACCATGCAAGGCCCAGGCCAAAAATATCATTGACAGACCTACTGTAACAATAACTTTCGAATTAATTGTTGAGCTAACTTTTAAAATATCTTTGACTAACATGCCAGTCACGTTAACTTTTACAATAACTTCTACATTTGCTGCTAAAATATCTCTGACTGAAATATTGACTGTGGTAGCTAATATTAAATCAAAATTGAGTTGGAGGTGGCTAACATCTGGCTTTGTCTTCCTTCGTTGATTCACTCTTTGATTTGTCTTTTAAATCTTTAACTGTCTTTATCTGTTCATCTCTTTACTGCTTTCGTTGTCTTTTCTCCTTAATTATGTTTTTCATCTTTAACCCTTCTGCTCATTTACCCTGACTGTTTTGTTTAATTATTTTGCCTTTACTATATTTTAAATTAAATAAACCCGGTTGCTGCCGAAATGAATGTATGGTCACTGATAATCATTACTGCCTCCCTTTTTGCTCCATTGCTGCTTTCATTTATACCTCTGCCCATACTCCTCTACGGTATAAAACCTTTTAAACCGAAATCATGAGATTCTGGTTTAAACAAGTCTTTGGGAACTAGACTCGTGAATGGTTTATCGCATCCTTTGATGCATAGATCAACTGTAGAAATCAAAACTGTTGGGAAAAATACTAAGAAGGGGGGGGGGGGGGGTGAATCAGTATTTAGAACTCAAATTAATAAATTTAACTTTTTCTTTTGCAGAATTCCATACGCGGCTTTTATGAACCGAACTCGCGTATATACTCGGATATGCTGAAAAAAACTAGCGTATACTGATATAAATTTCCAGTTTAGAAAACTTCTCAGAAATGGTCTTTAAATTAGTTTTATTAGTTATGCATCAGGTTAGATAATCAGTAAATATGTGCAATAATAGCAATATAAAACATCACACAAGTGGAACACACATGAAGACAAATATTTAAGGTGGAAACCCAATTCAGGAGAAAACCACCACTGTTGCTGTCTCTGTCTTCAATATTTATTATATGGAAATTTTTTTACAACAATGTACCGATGCAGACTCATATCAGTATGTAGGCTTCTACCTGCAGAAGGCTGCAACCTTCACTCGTTTACCAGCTGCTACTAGAAGGGAGCTCCAACCCCCTTTCTTCTCATTTACCAGCCACTCTTGGAAGGGAGCTTCAACCCCCTGAACATAACACCAAATTCTACTGGCAGGAAGCTTCTACTTCCATTCTGAAGGCTTCAACACTCAGACCCACTGCAGACCACGTTTCATCAATTTTCATACTAGATCAAATAGCATCAACACAACCCTTTATCAACAATCATAAAATTTTCCCAATACTTTAATTAGAATAGTGTAACAAAAAATTCATAAATAACCCAGACTTCAGAATATATATGCAGATACAAACTCATCCCTGAACAGTCATTAATTCAAATAACATACGCTACTTTGCTTCACTGTAGCCACATACACACGCGCTTTCCTGCACACCAACCCGCATATACTTCTGTGTATACTATTCTTCAAATTTTCTGCCATACGCGCTTTTCATGAAGTGAACCTGTGTATATACACACTTTTATTGAGACCAACTAGCGTATAGATCTGTAAAAGTAAATTTTGCAGAACAGAACAGATCTATAAAACTTACCCATATTTATTCATTTTCTTCAGCAGACTTGTGCCAGTTCTTCATCATTTCTTCAGTAGATCATACTAAAGATTCATCATCTTCAGATCTAGAGATCTTGAACCATCATTATATCCATGGGTGCATCATAGATTCAGATCTATCAATTAAAATAGAGTTCATCCATGCAGATATTCCTTAGAGAAATTTATTCATTAACAACTCTTACAATATGCACACTTTGCACTATGATATTCTTCTCCTTATATATATTTATCTTTTACCAATACCATGAGTTAAAACCACTCAACTGTTGATGGTAATCCTGGACGGAATCAAATAGATAATACCGCGCTCAATACTGTGGGATAATACCATGGTAACACCTCCTGGTATTATAATTTTGGAGCACAAACATGCATATGCGACTTGCAACGTACATCTCCGCGTGCATAGGTGACTTAGCCTTTACAAACCCGCGTATACATTGTGACATAATAAAAATAATCAATCTGCTGCACAAAACTTCTGAGGGACTGCTGAGATTGTTCATACAGAAATTTTCTTCGTCCTTTGCTAGAGAGTTGCCATCAAGGAAAATTAATTTGATATTATAGATCACAAGAAACATATTGCCAACAATCTCCCCCTTTGAACTTGATGGAAACCATAATCATTAAAACATTAGGCATCAATATTCAACCAGGCATCAGTATTCAACCATCCTTAAAATTATCCCCCTTTGACATCAAGGGCAAAGGGCATATCAACATCCCTTGTACATAGATTACCATGCTCCCCTTGAGTTCATGCTGAATCTTTAAACATATTTTTCAATGAATTACATGACTCTATAACTCGACCAAGTATGACCATTACTATCACCAAGGACTCATACTTACATCAATGATCCTACTAAGTGGATTGACATATTAGACTCAACTACCCAACCAAGTGGGTGTACAAATTTGAACAAGTCCTTTCAAGACTGAATATAAAAATTTACATCATAGATTGCAGCATGACCTTTTCATATAAACAAGACTAATGAATCTCAATCATTAGATCAGACCACAGTAAACACTTAGAATGCCAACAATGCATCCTTTCCCACAAGACAAGTGCTCCCCCTTAGCTTGAGTACCCTGAACACTTTCATCAACATATCATCAAGGAATCTTCATAAAAAATATTAGAGAATGAAACCGAAATGTGAGAACTGGAACATGACCATAGATACCCAACAACATCACAACAGTTCTGAAGATGTTGACCTAGAAAAACGTGCCAGCAAAAACCCATACACGGTTTTATGTATAAAAACTTGCATATATACGTGACCGTCCTTTATGGAATCCGCGTATCCATTTTAATATTATGAATTAAGCAGATCTGATCTTCTGAGCAGCAGAGACAAATCCCAGCTTCTGTTTGAGATATTCGAATGCTTCCCTGGGGAGAGGTTTAGTAAATATATCAGCAACTTGTTCTTTGGAGGATACATACTCCAATCTCACCTTTTGTTAAAGCACTTGTTCACGTAAGAATTGATACTTGATAGGAATGTGCTTGGTCTTGGAATGCATAACAGGATTCTTTGAGATACTGATGGCACTTTTATTATCACACATAATGGATATGGGAGGTGAAAATTTGATTTGAATGTCTTGTAAAGTCTACATCATCCAAAGAAGTTGTGTGCAACATGATGCGACAGCCACATATTCTGCTTCTGCTATAGATAAGGCAATAGAGCTTTTCTTCTTGCTGAACCAAGATACTAATCGAGGCCCCATATAGAATGCACCACCACTAGTTCTCTTTCGATCATCAACATTTCCAGCCCAATCTGCATCTATGTAAGCATGAAGAGTGAGATCAACATTCTTTGGATACCGTAGTCCAAAGTCTTGAGTTCCTTGTGATATTTGAATATTATTTTTACAACCTGAAGGTGAGACTCTTTTGGATTAGCTTGGAATCTTCCAACAATCCCAACTGCATGCACAATGTCTGGTCTTGTCCCAGTGAGATAAAGTAGACTTCCAATCATGGATCTGTATTCTGGTTGATTCACCGTGGCAGAATCATCATGAGAACTGAGGTTACACCCGGTTATCATTGGTGTACTTACAGGTTTACAATCTTCCATCCCATATTTCTTCAGAATTTTCTTAAGATATTTTGTTTGTGATAAGAATATGCCATCTGTTTCTTGTTGCACTTGTAAGCCAAGAAAGAATGTTAGTTCCCCAAGTAAAGACATTTCAAATTCTTGCTGCATAACAGAAGAAAATTTCTGACAAATGGACTCTTCATTACTTCCAAAAATGATGTCATCAACATATACAACCACAATCAATAGTTTATCATTTTCAGTTTTTGTGTATAATTTGCTATCAGAAGATCCCTTTGAAAAACCTTGTTGATGAAGATATTTGTCAAGACGATAATACCATGCCATTGGAGCTTGTTTGAGACCATATAAAACCTTTTTAAGTTTACAAACAAGTTTTTCATCATTTTCCCAAAATGAATCCTTTTGGTTGTTCTATATAAACTTCTTCTTCTAGATCACCATTGAGGAAAGCAGATTTAACATCCATTTGATAAACTTTGATTTGTTGAAAACTTGAAAAAGCAAGAAACATTCTAATGGCTTCAAGTCTAGCTACAGGAGAAAATGTTTCTTCAAAGTCTATACCTTCTTGTTGAGCATACCCTTTACAAACAAGTCTAGCTTTGTTTCTAATAACATCTCCATTTTCATTTAACTTTTTTTTGAATATCCATTTTGTTCCGATAACATTTTTTTCATGAGGTCTTGGAACTAGTTCCTAAGTATGATTCTTTTCAATTTGATCAAGTTCTTCATTCATGGCTTGAATCCAACATTCATATTTTCTAGCTTGATTGACATTCTGTGGTTCAATAGTGGATAAAAATTCTAGATAGCTAGTAGACCCTACAAGAGTTCTTCTTGTTTGGACACCTGATCCCTTTTCTCCCAAAATTTGAGATTCTAGATGATTCTTTTGAACATACCTGGATGGAGCCTTTTCAGATAGATCTTCTTCAGCTGCTTCATTGGGTTCACCTTCTATATTATCTCTATTAGATTCAGGAAGATATACATCATCATAATCTTCATTTGTTGTTTGAATTTCCCCTTTTGGAGCTGAGAGAGATTCATCAATTACAACGTCAATGCATTCAACAATATTCTGAAGTCTTTTACTGTAGCATTTATATGCTTTAATTCTAGAAGAGTAACCAAGAAATATTCCTTCATCTGCTCTAGGTTCAAACTTGCCAAGTTTTTCATCATTGTTCTTGATAAAACATTTTCTTCCAAAAACTTTAAAATGCTTTACAATGAGAAGATTACCATACCAAAGCTCATATGGAGTTTTATCACTGTTTACATGAACATGTGCTTTGTTAAGAATATTTACAACAGTATGTGCTGCTTCTCCCCAAAATGTGTCAGGTGTTCCTAAATCATCAAGCATAGCTCGAGCCATTTGTTGAATTGTTCTATTCATTATTTTTGCTACGCCATTTTGTTGTGGGGTACCGGCTACAAAAAACTGTCCTTTTATGCCATGTTGTTCACAAAAATCAAAGAATTCATCTGATATATATTCAACTCCTCGATCAGATCTAAGACACTTGATTTTTAGGTCTAATTTCAACCAATTCTTTGAAGATCTGAAATTTTTCGAATGCTTCATCTTTGTGTTTTAGCAACCCAATCCAACACATTCTAGAGAAATCATCAATAAAAAAAATATAGTATTGTTCTCCACGGGGTGACCTTTTTCTCATGGGTCCACATATATCAATATGAATGAGTTGAAGAGGCTTACTTGCTGATCCTTCTTTGGCATTAAATTGCACTCTGGTTTTCTTACCGAATTGGCAAGATTTGCATATGGTACTTTCAGGCAGAGTAATATTGGGAAGATCACGAACAACTTTGAGTCTGATAGATTTGTTGATTTGAGAGAAGCTAAAATGCCCCAATATTCTATGCCATAGCCAATTTTCTGAAGATTTACCCAAGTAACATTATTCTTTACAGCTTTTCAATACATACAAATTGCTTGGTGTTCTATTTCCTTTTATGATTGCTTTTCCTGTATCAAGATCACGTACCACACATTCTTTTGAGCTAAAGACAACTTCAGTTCCTTGATTGCACATTTGAATTACACTTAACAGGTTATGATTTAATCCATCCACATACATAACATTGTTAGCTTTCACCTTTTCTTTTAGAAAAACAAAACCTTTTCCATTAATGACAGCAGGAGTATCATTTCCAAAAGTAACATTCTTTTCTCTTTCTAGAGCATTGTATGCAAAAAGTTTATTTCTGTCACCTGTCATGTGTTTTGAGCATCCACTATCAATGTACCATTGATTTTATTCTCCTTGTGCAAATAAATCTATGCGACAATTCTCAACTTATAATTCCTTCTTTCTCCATACTTTGGAAGTTGAAGGTATATGCTCTTTTGGCTGAAATTTGCTCTTGCATTCAGATTCTTCATGACAAAATTTATTGCAATAAGCGCATTCAATTTCATTTTGAAGAGGGGAAAAGTTGTTATATGTATTCTTCTTTATTCCAGTATCACTTCTTTTATTTCTCTCTTCTCTGGTCATGATGGTTTTGTATGCAACACATTGAACAACTTTATGACCAAAATTATGACATGAGAAACATTGTCCATTGAAGAAGAAATTTCTGCGATCATTGAACCTTCTATTTGTGTTTACCTATTGGTTGGTATTTATCTGAAAGGTATTCCTGTTAGTGTTCTTTGTATTGCGGTGGTCATGCTTTACCTATAAATTTTCTTTGTTTCCTTGCTGAGTGGCAGAATGTTGTAGGCTGGCTGTAGCTGCTTTTAGATAGTTTAGTGCTGATGACTGAGAAGATTCTTCGACATATCCAAGACCTGTATTTATAAGAGGAGAACGTTGTACCTTGATAATTTCATCTAAGGTTTCAGATCCTTTAGAAAATATAAGATTCAAAGTCTTTACTTTCTCAATTTATTTTCTTAGAATTACTATTTCACATTCTAATTTCTCATTGTGTTTCTCCTTTTCTTCAAGCTAATTTTTTAGAGTTTCTATGGATATTTTGTTTTCTTCCAAAAATATTTTGAGTTGATTGATTTCTTCAAGAAAATCATTGTCTTCTAGAGCATCCATAAAATTATCCTTTTCTTCTCTAGACTCCTTTTCAAATGCCATGAGAATTCTAAGATCTTGAAAAGATTCTTCCTCACTGTCTGATAATCCATCACTATCTTCATGAGTATAATAACTTTTTCTAGTGCTAAACCAATTCTTATTTCTTCTTGCTACTTCCTTTCCTTTTTCATGTGTTTCTTTATGAGGACACTTAGCAGCATAATGACCAACTCTTCCACAAGCAAAAAATTTGAAAGGAAGCTTACCTCTGAACCTTCCAGTGCCAAGTTGGAGCTTCTTTACAAAATTTACCTCATCTTCTTCTAAAATATACCCTGATCTTTCTGTTTCTTGTACTTATTTTTCTTTCGTAGAAACTCTAAAGACTACTTCTTTGACTTCAGATGATCCTCCTTTTCTCATTTCATATGAAGTTAGAATGCCATGAAGTTGAACAATAGTAAGACTTTGAAGATCCTGCTTCTCTTCAATAGCAGACACTTTTGACTCAAATTTTGAAGTTAAAGATCTTAAAAAAATTTCAACCAGAGTAGTGTTAGTTATGGTTTCACCCAAATTTCTCATACGATTTACAATATCATCTAGAAGTAAAAAGAAACTGGAAATTCTCTCCTCATTATGCATTCTTAGATTTTCATATTGAATTCTGAGAGTTTGGAGTTTAGCACTTTTTACCTTTGTATCACCTTCATAGCTTAGAATGATTTTGTCCCATATTTCCTTTGTTGTATTCAACTGCATGACCTTGAAAAATTATGATTCAGTCAGACTCCCCAATAGTGCATTGACTGCCTTTGCATTTGTTTCATAGTTATTTCTTGTCGTTGCATCTGTTGGAACTGAGGCTGGATATTGATAACCTCCTTCAAAAATAACCCATACATCTTCTCCAAGAGACTGAAGATAGGATCTTGTATGTGTTTTCCAGAATATTAATTTTTTTCCGTTGAAGAGTGGAGGCCTAATATATGCCGTACCATCTTGATTTCTCATCTTGGCTGATCTTCCTTATAGCGACTAAGCTTCTTCAGAAGGACCTGCTATGATACCAATTTTTGGGAAAAATACTGAGAGGGGGGGGGGGGGGGGGTGAATCAGTATTAGAACTCAAATTAATAAATTTAACTTTTTATTTTTCATAATTACATACACGGATTTTATGAACTGAACTCGCGTATATATGCAGATATGCTGAAAGAAACTAGCGTATACTGATATAAATTTCCAGTTTAGAAAACTTCTCAGAAACAGTCTTTAAATCAGTTTTATTAGTTATGCATCAGGTTAGATAATCAGTAAATATGTGCAGTAACAATAGTATAAAACATCACACAAGTGGAACACACATGAACACCAATATTTAAGGTGGAAACACAATTCGGGAGAAAACCACCGCTGCTGTCGTCTCTGTCTTCAATATTTTTTATACGGAAAACTGTTTACAAAAATGTATTGATGTAGAGTCATATCAGTATGTAGGCTTCTACCTGCAGAAGGCTGCAACCTTCACTTTTTTTCCAGCTGCTACTGGAAGGGAGCTCCAACCCCATTTCTTCTCATTTACCAACCACTTCTGGAAGGGAGCTTCAACCCCCTGAACATAACACCAGCTTCTACTGGTAGGAAGCTTCTACTTCCATTCTGAAGGCTTCAACCCTTAGACCCACTGCAGACCACGTTTCATCAATTTTCATACTAGATCAAATAGCATCAACACAACCCTTTATCAACAATCATAAAATTTGCACAATACTTCAATTAGAACAGTGTAACCAAAACTTCATAAATAACCCAGACTTCAAAATAGATATGCAGATACAAACTCATCCCTGAACAGTCATTAATTCAAATAGCATACACTACTTTGCTTCACTGCAACTGCGTACACACGCGCTTTCATGCACACCAACCCGTGTATACTTCTGTGTATACTATTCTTCAGATTTTTTGCCATACGCGCTTTTCATGAAGTGAACCCCCGTATATACGCACTTTTATTGAGACCAACTAGCATATAGATATGTAAAATTAAATTTTGCAGAACAGACCAGATCTATAAAACTTACCCAGATTTATTCATTTTCTTCAGCATACTTGCGCTAGTTCTTCATCATTTCTTCATTAGATCATACTAGAGATTCATCATCTTTATATCTAGAGATCTTGAACCATCATTATATCCATGGGTGCATCATAGATTCAGATCTATCAATTAAAACAGAGTTCATCCATGCAGATATTCCTTAGAGAAATTTATTCATTAACAACTCTTACAATATGCACACTTTGCACTATGATCTTCTTCTCCTTATATAGATTTAGATTTTACCAATACCATGAGTTAAAACCACTCAACTGCTGATGGTAATCTTGGACGGAATCAAATAGATAATACCGTGCTCAATACTGTGGGCTAATACCATGGTAACGCCTCCTGGTATTATAATTTTGGAGCACAAACAGGCTTATGCGACTTGGGACGTACATCTCCGCATGCATACACAACTTGACCTTTACAAACCCACGTATACATTGTGACATAATAAAAATAATCAATCTGCTGCACAAAACTTCTGAGAGACTGCTGAGATTTTTCATACAGAAAGTTTCTTTGTTCTTTGCTAGAGAGTTTCCATCAAGGAAAATCAATTTGATATTATAGATCACAAGAAACATATTGCCAACAAAAACAATTGTTAATTTAAAACATAGGGCTTTGGCAGGGAAACGATATAGCTTGAAGGTAATAGGGAAATCTGTCGACAGAGTCCAGATAGAAGATTTTTCAATTTTTGCATCCAGCAATGGCTTCCAGGTCCTTTAGACACGTCGCAGAGTTTGTCACAGTAGTTTGGGAGCTCATCACAATAGCACTGAGTTTCAACATTTTTTAAATGGTCAGTGGTTTAGCCTTTAGGGCACGAAGGGGGTTTCTGGTTTATCGCACTGTGCACAGGTGGTTAGGAAGTTTAGTTTGGAGGAATGCAATAAAATGTCAGGATGACGCATGGAGGATGAGAGGGGTTGCGAAACCACCCATTTCCCAACCCTCCGAAGGTTTTAATTGTCGGGCGGTTGGGGTTGCGATACAGAGCGAGGGCCGTCAGATTAGGTGATAAGGGATCGGACGGTTGTCGAGCATAGATCAAACGTGGGTCGGGATGATATGGTGGGGTCAGGGTTTTAAATAAAGTGGCAGGTTAAATAATAATGCGGGGCCCAGGGAAAACATTAAAGCGGGGGTGTTTAATATAACAAAATTGGTTTGGGCCAGAGTCATATTAAAGCCGGGGGGGGGGGGGGGTGTAAGGATTTTCAAAGTAGGGGCTTAAATAGAAATATGAGTCGGGTTTCTTAATAAAATGGGGTCAGGGGAATAAACATAGTTTATTTAAAGTGGGACCCGATAGACTAAATTTATTTAAAAAAAATGTAAAAATGGGTTTTTACATTGTTTTTAATAAAAAAGGAAAGGGGAATGAGTAAAGGGGAAGGGTTTGCAATGAGGGGAGTAGGGTTGAAGAAGGGGATTTCATACATGAGAATGTCAGAAAAGGAAAAATGAAAGGTAATAGAGAGGTTAAATGAAATAATGAAGGCAGTGAGATTTGGTTCTCATCATACTCAATCAGAAAAAGTTTCCTCTTTCAACTGAATCAAATGGTAGATGGACCTGTTTTACCTCTTCTTTTTTTCTTCAAAAGCGAACTACCTAATTGCTAACCTTATAGCTTCCAAAGGCTCAGATTAAACTTATGAGCTCTTTTATTTCTCTACCTAACTACTGATTTTCCAAGATTAAACATTTTGGCCAAATCTTTTTTCACTAATTTTCATCATAAAATTTAAAACATGAATGAATCAAGATTAAGCAGTTTGATCATCATGAATTGTGGCATTTTGGACAAGCTGCACACAATATTATTAGGAAAATTAAACTAAACTCAAGGTAGTTGCATTTAGATGTGCAACACTTTCAGGATCTGTTCTTATCTCTTTTGTGGGGTTTATTCTTTATATTTTTCTTTCTTTTGGTCCTTTGATTTCTTTTTTTAGGACAAACCATTATTTAATATGGAAAAACCTTTGCCAAAAGCAAAGGTGTGTGCCATATTGCATGCTTTAATAAATATTCAATTCAAAATTATGATCCCTATTATTATAGGACCCTAACAATATATTTTCCCTGAGCAGGCGCTTCCAAAAATAAAGTTTCAGCTTTGGATGGGACGCAAAAGTGGACAAAATCTCCAGGAGTGCATGTTATTGGAGGGAGAATTTATGATTTTGAACATGGCAAGACTTGCCACCAAGTGTGGTGGGGGGGATATTTCTCTCTCTCTCTCTTGACATGCATTCCTTATTTTATGCTTTCATAAGGATTTTTAATTTCGGTCACATCACTTGAGATTGTAACAGTGCCGATAAAAGTCTCTGGAATTCATGGCATCTTGCAAGAATGTCGTTGGCAAGAAATTATGCACACAAAATTTTTTCCCTAAGTGTTTTCTTAATAGGTTAGTTTACTATACCACCTACTTCGCAGTGATTTAAATCCATAAACATGTCCATTACAATGCTATTTCTTAGTTTCTATCCTCTCATGCACATAGGTGCAATTCAGAAAGACAATTTCGACATTTTTTGCCTGAATAAGCTTGCCAATATTTTCTGATATAGCCTATGTGCTTGCCTATCTCTTTCATACAAATTATATATATATATATATATATATATATATATATATATATACTTGGTCAAGGATAAAAGGTTGAAATTATTATTTAAGGCTTCACTAATCTACTCAAATTCATAGTAATTCCATGCACACTGAGGATTTGACATATATGGAGAAAAAGTTGAAGAGGCTAATAAATCTGAGTGGAAGTGTCCAAAGTGCAGAAGTATCTGCAAATGTAGCATTTGCATGTAAACTTGAATATAAAACTTCACCTAGGCAAAAATATGCTAATTGTTATGTTGCTTTTTATAACTCAAAATTTCAATCAGGTTTTGATAGGAAAAATTGTCTGAGATTTCCAGAAATAAAGTTGTTGAATCCATTATTGCAGGAAAAAGCAAGGTTGTGCTCCTACTGGAATGCTTTTCCATGCAGCTAAGGCTACAGGTTTTTCTTTTGTTGCAAGGGTATGTCGATGATAGTGTGGAAGAATTCTTCAGAACATCGACTTTGTTTTAAATTATCTCTCCTCTGTGCGATGTAATGAACCTAAATACTTTCTTTCAAGCAATGTGTCTTCACCTGGTTTCTACTTTTCTATGGTTTATCAAATTCTACTTTTTTGTGTGTTATGTTCTAGAATGTTGGAGGTTTGTTTTTTAACTGTGACAAAACTTGATCTTGAAACCCTGCACTATCATAACATAACACGCAAAAAGAGAAATATCACCAACTAGAGTTCCCAGACTTCATAACAATGCAAGAAAGAAAGGTTCCCCCAATTTTCACTGGCCTATTTGTGTATCATAACTAGAGGAGTGCCCAGACTTCATTACTCTCCAAGAAAGAAAGTTTCTCTTACCTTTTCACTAGCTTAGTTATGGAATCTGGATCACTGTTTCATAGTTTGGATATGTTGTTCTTGTTGAAATGAAAAACTATGATATTGGTACTTCAATGAAAAACTATGATATTGGTACTTCCCTATTTTGGAGGGAAAGAAACATGTTCAATCTAGCCTTTGGTTAAGGAAATAGGTCCATAAGTAAAAATATTGTTATATGTCTATATGTAACAGATTGGAAATTGTATCATCTTTGAGAAGTTATAAAACTTGTTAATGAAATAAATTGAATATTTATTTAATATTCATAATAATCATCACTGGGAATTAAATTTAAGCCCAAATTCACCAACTTAAAATTAAAATCAAATCCCTTCATCCCTAGATGAAAGTCATAGGGACTTTTAAGCCTTGGCTATTAATCTTAACAGAGTGTTACTCGTTGCATGTTGATGTCAACGAAATCATAAATTGAATATGGAAAGGAGCCAAATTCTACTTTTCATCTCTTAACCAAAAGAAAAATGAGTTTTGATGGTCTGGAATGAGGATAAGATCGAATGTTTGCATCTTGCAATGGTAGAAAATGACAACACTTGTGACCGTGGGCTAAAATTTCAAGTATATGTGCTTGGCCTTTATGCTCTGTCAACCTGTCTTCTAAGCAAACATAAAGGGCAAATGTGCTAGATATGAAGAAAAAGTTGAAGAGGATGCTAAATCTAAGGAGTAGAAGTGTCCAAAGTGCATAAGTATCTGCAATTTTAGTATTTGCATGTAAACTTGAATATATAAATGCACCTAGGCAAAAACATGCTAATTGTTATGCTGCTTTTTATAACTCAAATTTTCAATCAGGTTTTGATAGGAAACATTGTCTGAGATTTCCAGAAATAAAGTTGTTGAATTCATTATTGCAGGAAAAAGAAAGGTTGTTCTCCTACTGTAATTCTTGTCCATGCAGGTAAGGCTACATGGTTTTCTTCTATTGTTGATTTACTCAAGTGTCAAGGTCTTTCTGAAGTAAATTGCAACACATGCAAATCCTTGAATTTTGCCTCAAGGGAAGCCAATGTAGTTGATTGCAGGCATAGAATTTTCGTCAAATGATGTTGGATAAACATTTCAGTTTATGGAATTTTGCTCAACATTTGAACAAGTAGGTACTTTCTTATCCAAAATGTGTTTTAAGTTCATATCTATGGTTCAAACCGAAAATTTTGCACCGTGGAAATTTTTGCATCATTAATTTCTCATATATACCTTTTATTGATTCTTTTTGTTGTTGTTCCTTCTCCTTGGCTTCCAAGGATTCAATATAATCATACAATATCTGCTGGTCTTCATGTATCTCCAAGGTATTTGTTGAAGAGAATTTAGTTCTTTGTCTTTTTGCCACATTGCCAAATGCTTGCTCCTTTTTTTGTTCATCTTGGGTTTGTATTTACATGGCCCTTGTGACCCTTCTACTATACGTGATGGGTTCTTTTATTGGTGCTTGTGTTGGTTGAGATTGAGGTGGAGGTATCTCAACTATTTCCTCTTCCTCTCTTGGGGCTTATTTCTCCATTATTTTTTTTTCCTCACAGATATTTTCAAAAAACTGATTATCTTTGAGAATATGATCCCCAAGTTTTCTGATACTTCTCTAGTTCCCATTATATGATTAAATTGATGAGGCCATGGTGATATAACCTTCTCTTCTCATTTCTGGGGTGCTTCTGAATTAGATTTGTGATTTTGTTGAATTAGATAGATGGCATATTTAACATTTTGTCTCTCTTCAAATGTTGCAAGATTCTGATGTGGTATAAGTAAATGAGGTTTACTCTTTCCTCAAAATTCACATCCAAACCAAGAAGGTTAATTCCTCTCAAGGATGTTTTCACTAGGTGTTAGCCATGCCTCTAATTATCCCGCCATTTTAAACTCTTGTTTGTAATTTATACAAAATTTCATCCAATACATCCAAAGGGTCGAAACTGAGACTTACACCACTAGAGGATTTTGGGCACCATACCTGCTGAAATATTATATTCTCAGTGCCTTCTTATAGGTACCTGAATTCTCCATGCATTTTGATGGAAAATTTCAGCAACACAGCTCTGATGCCATGTTAAAATTTCATCTCATGACAATGGATCTGCACTCATGGAACTTTAGCTCTACAACTGAATCTGAAACCTTTTGAAACAGCTATCAAAACTTCAGATCTACAAACATCAAAATTTTGTATTGAAGGTTCAAGAGTGTATACATTGCATGGAAAAACTTTAGATATTTCCAGTAAAAAACTTGAATAATTCTAAGGAAAGATAGATTTGGAAAATTAATTCAACACGCTATAGTGGCAATCAACAGAAAATATAAACCAGATCTATGAAGGAACCAGATCAACTCACTACCATCCCAACAATGAATAGAGATAAATCAGATGTGAAAAAATCAGATCAACACACAGAATCTCTACCGGAAAACATATATTTCTATTAAAGGGAAAAAGAAGATTAATAAACCAAAATCAACTTATCCCAAGCACACAAAGAAAAATCAACTAACTTCTAACAAACCCATGAAGGGAAGCACTATCACTAGCAACCACATCTTTCACATACCAACTATTAATGTATAATGTAATATACTTCTCCTTTTTTTTTATAAAGTAAGAGGGGATTTTATAATGGAAACCTCTAGAATTGAGCACTCCACATGACCAGGTTAGACATTAACCTAATAGAGTGCACCCTCCAATGGAATATTCCCCAAATAGAGCACCTCACATGTGATAAGGATAAGTGCTTACCTGACAGCTCGTTATAAGCATGCTTCTCCAGGAACTAACTCATGTAGTTCCCCTAGAATGTGCCAATGTCATCATGTAAGAACATGCCCACATGTGCCAACTCATTGACTCCACATATTTTTACGCAACACCACGTGTTTTTATGTAAAATCTTAAGTAGTGCACCCTCCTAGTCCTAATTAATTCAAAATGGCAGAAATAGATGAAAAGGGTCTATGATACAACTTTCCTCCATGAGATTTTCTCCCATTGATGCTTCCCTCTCATAGCAAGATCCAAACATTGTTTGAGAAATAAGGAAAGTAACAACCTTAGACATATTGGCACTTTATGAGAGAAGCCAATGGAAATGGACACTAGGTATATAATGAGTTTAAAAAATAATGGATTTATGTTTAGGGTTTCAGTCTTTGTTTTTTTTCTTTTATTGTGGATTTAAAGAAATATTTTAGGATAGCTTCATTTTTTTTAAATATTTTTTTTATAAATAGGGGTAGTAATGATGGCATTTCTTTGAGAAACATGGAGGTTTTTCCCAAAATGGGATGACTTTCTCCCACAATACATTACCTATACAAAATCTCAAAACACATTCCAAATATGATGCTTTTGATGGGGTTTTCGTTTATGATGTTTCATATAGTAGCCACTTTTTAACATCATGTTATTTGTAATGTAGCTTTTGAGCACAAATTTTGACCTAGAAAAACTAGATACCTCTTTGGATAGGGAAATCCATCAACTGAGATAAATCTGAAGAAAAATGAACCTAGAATCCATTCACAATCTAGATTAAAGGGAAATACCTTTCCTAAATAAGTTCCTTTCAGCCCATGGGAATGTGGTTGAAAAACAAGTTGGATGGTAATCAAACTTGTATTAATGTTGAGACCTTGGTCAAGCATCCCCCCTCCCCTCAAGTGGTGTGGATGATGCCAAGGGCCAGTCGTAGGTGATTTTGATGGCACAAAAGTGTCTCAAACATGCCACTCATAGCAGGTTTTCTTAGCTAGAGGACCTCTGCTAGCATCCTTTCCAAAACAATTTCCTAATATCTTTAAGTTGGCCTATTCAATGGCTCTTCCTTGTCTATCACTTGCCTTCTTAACATGGAGTCCATTATCTATGGAGTCTATCTATTGACTTGATAATTAGTTAACAATTTTTTGATTATTGGGGGTTTAGGGATTGTTATGAATCTATGATTTTGTTTCACATCGACTTAGATCTTTGCTAAATTTTCTACTTGTTGATATAAACAAAATTAGTATTTTTGATTTGTTTTCTCTTATGTCATTCTCTTATGAGCATCTTAAATTTGACATTGAATTATGAGATTATTTACATGATTGCAAATTTTAAATTCGATATTGAAAGTGTAGGTACATGATTAGGAATAAGGAATTTTAGTGTTTAATGAAATGCATGGCGTTACTGTAATTCTTCACTTGTTAATATTCCAAGAGTGCATAATTTTGATTTCAACATTAGTGTTGTAACTTCAATTACATTGAGTTCGAGAGTAAATAGTTAAAGCGTAATTATGGAATCACAATTTCTAGTGTTTGAAAAAATCCATGTCCTGTGTAGTAAGCTTCATAAATATGACCATATATCTTATGAGTATTTTATTTTTCTTTTAGGATATATTGAACAGTTTTGAATTTGCTAGAGGTCCTTTCAACTCAACATGGGGTTCTGTCCGTACAGCAATGAGACATCTTGATCCTTTCAATTTGAAATATGTTGCCATTGGAAATGATGATTGTGGAAAACAATATTACCAAGGTGTGTATATGTCATATGTACTATCTGCGGGTAGTATATACTGTTATCAACATTCTTCCTGATAAGGGATTACAGGTTTTGGTTTAGGAGCTACTAGCTATGTAGGAGACTTGAGGTTTTCTATACCTTGTAGGATGTTGGAGTATGCGGCAATTGTGGAAGAACTGGAGGCTTTTGGAAAATTGTAGAAAGGAGATGTGGGTGTGTCCTGGAATAGAAGGGATGTGGCAATGGAGACAGTTATGTTGTACCTGAGGCTTGCCAGGGGTATGGATATTCAAATGTTTTCGAGGGTGTTAGGGCAGTCCCTCTACATGTCTTTGTGTAGTGGATTGAAGCCATTTTTAGGGAGTGGGAAGTTGATCGTTTTGGATGAGGAGAGAAGGCCTCTTTCACCTGAAATATTTGATTACATTTGTAGTGGTAGTGTACAGGAAGAATTTTTTCCTTAGAAATTTTTGCAGAGGAATATTGCAGAGGTGGATAATGATCTATTGTGTAGGTATAGGCAATATGATCTGGATGAAGTTGAAGAATATTTATAAGACTAAGTGACTCAGAAGTATTATTCATTTTTTCAATCGAGCTAATTTCAACTGCATTTTCAGTTATTTCTTCTTGATAGTGGTGGATAGTAACATGTCTTTTTTGAAAATGAACTTAGCAAATGAGGATGGTGATTTTCTCTATAGAAATGTGCAGAATGATCTGGATAAAGTTGAAGAATATTAAGTTTCTTTATTGTAGATCAGGAACAAATTTATAATATTAAGCGACCCATTTTTAGCTCTCGCTCTTTGATAGGTGATTTTTTAAGTCCCATTTTCTCCCTTTCAAAGACTTTATTCTCATTATTTGTGATAAAACTTTGTTTGGAGGCCAATTTGTTTGCAATAGGCCATTAATTTTCTTTAGAGTTGTGCTACCTTCCTATTCATTATAGTTGAAAATTTTGATGTAATCTTCACATTTGGCCTCATGAAATATTATTTCTATATATTATACTAAATTTCTAGTTTTTGTTAAGGCTAATGTAGTCAGCTCAATGAGGTCCATAACCAAATTCTTACTGGACATACCTCAATAGCAGCAGAAGTAAGCTTAAGATGATCATCCACTTTAGGAAGGAGCTCAAATTTTTCTTCTTGCATGATGCCAATAGTTGATAAATGAGAAACGAAGATCGACAACCTCCCAAGTGAGCCAAGCTAGAATGCAAGACAGTTGAGACAGTTGTCTTACATCTTAGCTTGCTTGGGAGGTTGTACATATTCCTTTCTCCTTTATCAACTACTTATATCATGCCATAAGCCAAATGTGAGTTCCTTCTTAAAGTGGATGATCATCTTAGGGTTACTTCTGCCCCCAAAAAAAATTTCTAGGAGGCGCGTTGCAATTCTGATAGTTGTTTCTGTTGCAATTCCAATAGATGTTTCCATCGCTGGTATGACCCAAACATCGCTAAGACTAGTGTCGAACTAGCGACGGATAAGGTGGCACTACCGATGGTTGTTTCCGTCGCTGATATGTCCCAACTGTCGCAACAATATTATGCCAGTTGTCAGAATAACGACGACTGTCATGGTAGTTTCAACGGTTGTTTCCATTGCTAGAAAACTAATAAAGCTGGATGTGTGACGACATGTCGTGGGTATTGTGAAACATTCTGAGAAGCCATCGGTGTCGTAATACCGACGTCTTTACATGATCTCGGAATAGCGACAATAAACAACACAATTATAAGATTGACTAAATGAAGAGACATGTCATGTCTAGTGTTGCTCTATCGACAATTATTAGAAGCGTCGCATATGCGACGGTACATGAAAACGACGTTTTGAACAGCCTCAAAGTGTCACTCTTGGGATGCCTATGTGTCACAATAGATAAATTTTGGCCATCAGAAATTGGGCCAAATATGCTAGTGTTAGTGTATTAACACCACTTTCTAAAAAAGGTTTATAAATTCATCGTTGCAGGTGTTATACTTCTTTTTGTCCTTAATGAGAAGTATCATGACATTTTCTTTCATGTTTCTATCATTTCAATTGTTGGTACATTGTAAGTAAGTTTTGATTCCTTGTTTTTATCCATTAAGGTAGATTGGGCTTCTAGAATTTATGCTCAATTTTGTATCCATGTTTTCCAATTATGCGCTATAACTATGAATGGTTGTGAGTTAAAGACAATCGTTATCAAGAAACAATGTAATATTTAAACATGTTGCTCCATTAATTGCAAAATCTCCTATCACAATTTATTAGATTGGTGGCACTATGGATAGTTGACAATTGACCAATGTCACTTTAATGTACTATGGATGCCATCTTTGTTTAATGTACTTTAAACATGTTCAAATTAGTATATTTTCATTGTTGGTTATTTTTTTCTTATCATATTTACTTTTACCACTCTAATCCTATTCTCTATGGATATTTTTTTATTCCCTTAGATCTATTCTATAAAGGTAGACGCGGGATGAAGTGTTTTTTTGTAATGTGTAGCTTTTTTTTCTTTGAGGTGCTGGTCTTCACATCCCTTTTCTAGTTGAAGTACTTATGGGAGGACATAGTTATCATTGGGAGGTAGAGAGTGCTTTCCATGTATCCATACATTTACATCTTCGGATACTCATGCTTGGTGTGGATTTGGAAGTGTTTGAATTCCCCTTGGATATCTTGTTGGTGTAACATATATTAGTCAAACTTTGTACTTCATTTTTTTAACATATGTTTAGTGGTTACGTTTTAGAATCATTATTACTGATTTTTGTATTTTGAAATCTTTAATTAATTAATAACAAGAACCACTCCCAATTATTTTTATAGACCCCATAGCCCATATGATTCAAACACATAGCCTATTATTCATAATTTCATCATATATACTCATTATTTTTGGATTTTTGGCATGAAATCAATCTTTTATAGGAACATTTTTATGCCACCACAACATATTTACATGATTCACAAGGTGAGAAATCAATCTTTGGTGTAATTGTAGATTTTAGATTTGATAATTGTAGGTCATTTATTGGTTCTCTATTTCTTTAAAGTTTCATTTCTAATTGAGTATTTAATTGAACATATTGAGTATCTTATACATGAATTTATTTCCCTCCACCCACTTTTCATAACTTCCATAACCATTTGGTACAAAATTCGATCATATTTTGCTTGTTTAGTAAAATATTTTCTAAGGATTTACAAAATTTTATAATTTATTGAAAGTGGTAGAATTTACAATTTATAAAGTTTCAAGATCTATTTTTTTTTAAGTCTAATTATTTAAAGGGTGCTAGCTAAATGGAAAAACACATGCTTTACAATCAGAATGTTAGTGGTTTGATTCCATCATGCCTTGATATTTATATGGAATGGATACGATCATTTTTTAGTGACAAACTCTTTTGACCATCCCCAATGAGCTAACAGTGACATTTTTCGACCCTCACAAAAATATAAAATGGTGACAGTAAATGAACACCACCAAATATATGCATCAATAGTGATGACCATGAAATATCCATCATCATAAATCAATGTTGTTCATATGAAATGGTCACAATCACTATTTGTCATTATAATCATTATTCGTGATGGACCTTGAATGTCACCACAACACTTATAATTTTGGTGACGTTCACTTTTTTGGCGACGAAGGTTAAGTTCCATCATCATTTCTCATATGAAATGGATATGGTCACTATCTGTTATTATAAACCATTATTGGTGACAAACCTTGAAAGTCACCCGAACACCTATACTTTTGGTAATGCCACATTTGGTGCCATTCAATTTTTGGTGTGGAGGCTCTTTTGACCGTCACCAATGAGCTTATAGTGACATTTTTCGATTCTCACCAATGTACTTTTTTCTTGTAGTGTAATTGAGGATTAAACGTTTGTGGTATTGTTGTAATATGTTAAATTCTTGTTTATGTTGAATCAATTATTTTATGTAAATGATCAATCAATGTGTTATATCTTGGAAATTACAAGTATGTTAAATATGGGAAAACTATTGGTGATTTGCATGTAAATATACAAAACATATAAAAAATTCTCTTATTTTATCTTTTCTTTGTAATGATCACTGATGTTTTGAGTTTGAGTGATTGAGGATGAACACAAGTGTTTTCTCAAATTGGAAGTTTGGCGTTGGAATTCAGTGTGGATTTTCCATTCAAGAATTATATAGCAACTGGAATCTGAAAGTTACATTCCAAAATAAACCTTTTTGGGGGATTACTAGTTGTGATTCCTACATATTTCGATGTTGTAAATTTTCTCCAAATCATAGCTAATATATTGTACCACAAGTGAGGAAAAATTTGGGAAGGGAGTTGTCTTCGCAATTTATCCACTTATATTGTAGTGATCCACAAATATAAGAAAAACATTAATAATCTGATATAGACTAGTTGGCATATCTTCAGATGTGATAATTGACCGAAATAGTAGTTCTTATCTGAAGAAATTTTCATCATACTTGGGCATTCTTGACATCATCGACCTCTAGCCCTGGACTTATTCACTGAGCATTCTACATTATCCGGTTATATACATGTATATGAGGCTATCCTATTATTGTATACTTTTTACTTCATTTCATTTTATTCTAGACTTAGCTTTGGCATTTTCTAGGATTTTTGTTTGCACTTCGACATTGTATAAGTAATGTACAACTTGATATTTTAGCATGTAACTTAGTTGGCATGATTGTGCCTAATATTTCCTTGAATGTTGAATACTAATTTTACTAAGGTGTTATTTTATATGGTGATGTTTTATTTGTTTTTTTTATACATGTCATTTGGCCACATAGAAGCCATTATAGCCCAACTGAAGAAAACTAGTTCGAGTTTATTGCTTTTATGGGGAGGGGGATGTTATTGACAATATTGCTGATGTTGAGGTATATATCATATAAATCATTTTATAGTCTACTTTATTTTATATTCCAGTGTTCAGAGAATGAACTCAGTATTGATGGTAAGAAGCAGGAATTGAAGAAAGAGGAGAACAATAAAACTGAAACAACAAAATGAAAATTAAAGAAAGAGAGAAGAGAATTGGTTTAGTGGTACTTGTAGAGTCAATATCTCGCATAAGAGACACACATAGAGATTGATGGTCAAGTCTTCAGAGTTGGTGAATTCACCTGCAATGCCTTGGAAACACAATGATAACGTTTTGAAGTGATGAAACAATATTTCATGTGTAAATTATACTCCAACCAATATTAAGTTGGAAACTCATATTGTAATACTTGATATTTTATATAATATAATTTATGCCGTTGAAATTATTTATAGTTGCACTTGATATTATTTAGTATTGTAATTAACATATGTAACTTTGTGTTTTCATATTAGATGAAGATATACATTGTATGCCATTTTTTTTAATTTAGTTGCAAAATCATACTAATTAATTTATGTTGATTACTAATGAACAATAAAATCAATCTAAAACTAATAAATTAATAGTTTATGTTTATTAATGAACACAAATAAAATGAATATACAACTAAATTAGTTGCGTATAATAATTTTTAACGAAAGTAAATGAAATGAATATAAACTACTAAAGTAGTCATTAATATAATGAATATGAAACTACCAAAAAAATATAAATGACTACTACAAATAATAAATTTGTGATTACAAATAGTAGTTAAATAAAGGTTGATATACGGTTCTAAAAAATTTAATATTATATTTAGCTGAAGGGTGGAGCTGCGCGCTCCTCTAGGGTTCTGTTTGGTGCTTTGCTACCGGTGCGCGGCACTTAGGGCTTTTGCCATGGCACATCGAGCGCACAGCAAGCGCCGCACAAGACATAGGTGCGTCTCCCGTTTGTTTTCGCTCTGGGCGCGACGCTTCCGGTCGTCGTTGTCTGGCCGCACGCACTTAGGGGGCCGAGCCTTTTTTCTGCTGGGATTTCTTCGTTCAAAGTTTTCCTGGCTCTGTGTCCTCGCATGGGGGCTCCGCTGGTGGCCTAGCTGCGGTTGGTTGGTCCCCTTTTTTCGTGGGTGGCCTCCTTCGCCATGGATCTTGGCGGCGGCTCTGAGGATTCTCCCCCTCCACCTCCAGAGCTTGAAGCGTTCAGGTCTCTCGTTGCAGCTGCTGGGAAACGCCAGTCCTCTAGTCCTCAGCTTAGGTTCGTTAAAAAACTGGGAAGCATTCCTACGGTTTCCCTGCCGGTGGAAGATACATGTAGAACAGCGCTGAATCTCACCGAAAGGGGCTTTATTGGTCAGTTTACAGGGTTATGGCCTTCCCCGAAAGCTGTCGAAGATTGGGTAAAGTGTAACTGGATTCCCCTGGTCAAAGAAGGAATAAAAAGTCATTTCGTGGGCAAAGGTTTCTTTGTGTTCGTGTTCAAAAACGCGGAAGATAGAAGCCTGATCTTCAGAAATGGGCCATATTTCATGGGCCCTCTAGGAATCTACTTGAATAAATGGTCTCCCGACTTTGATCCTGCTCAAGATGTACCTACGGCGGTGCCGTTTTGGGTGCGTCTACCTCATCTTCCCCTTCACTGCTGGAGTCAGTACTCGCTGCAGTCCATCGGAAATTCTCTTGGCAGATATATAGATCAGGCGCCGAGGAAGGATCAATACTCTTGTGCTAGAATCTGCGTTGAGGTCGACCTTGAAATTGGCCTACCTGAAGCCATCAAACTCTCGGTGGTGGACTGGACTCACATCCAAGAGCTCGATTACGAGCAGCTTCCTTTCAAATGCTGCCACTGCCACGAATACGGGCACTTCGCAAGATACTGCAAGAAGAAAAATGAGGAAACAACAGAGAAAGAAAAAGGAGAGCAATGGAAGCAAGTAAAGAAAACAACAAATAACAGGCAGAACAACAAAAACAAAGGCAAAGAGACAGGGAACAAATCAGGGCAAGAAAATGAAAGCCTTCAAAACGCTGGAAACAAGGAAGCAATCAGCACAGTGGAGGATAAAAATCCCTTCGAATCTCTCACTCCTCCCTCAGATCCTCCGGAGACAGAACAGGAAGATCCTCCCCAGCCAAACAACATCAACTCTCTAGAACCAGGTAACACACCAAATCCGAATCTAAGTAATATTTCTTCCCCTTCATATGCTGATATAATCAAACATAAGAAGAAGAAGGTAGAAAATGTGAGCTCCTCGGATGATGAGACCTTTGAAAGGCCAACAAAGCGAGTCGGAAGGAGATCAAACAAGGAAACTAGAGAAGAAGAATCAGAAAGGAAAAAAACCCTTGGAAGTCAAGCCACTATTGAAATGACTCTTGGGAGGAATACCAGACCAAGGGCTCTCAAGGGAGGTGGACCCACCCCAACAAGTTGTAAATGATGAAGCTGGTCTCTTGGAATTGCAGGGGTTTGGGGAATCCCATTAAGGCAGAGGCTATAAAAGACTTAATGAAAATGGAACCCATAGACATACTCATGCTCCAAGAGACAAAAATAGAAGGGGAGATCCTTCTAAATACCAGTAATACAAGATGGAAATTTGATTCAGGAAAGGTAGTCAATGCTAGAGGTTCGGCTGGAGGAATAGGCACATTCTGGTCTAAAAATTTCTTCACTTTAGACAGATCCTATGAGAACCAACATTGGATATATACAGAACTACGTCATATAGCAAGTAATACTAAATTAGCCTTGTTTAATATGTATGTCCCGGTGCATTATGATGAAAAAAAAGAGTGTTGGAAGACACTCTCGGATTACTTAGAGTTACTCAACCCTACAAATATTGTCATAGGAGGAGACCTGAACATAATCCTAGACCCCAAAGAAAAGAGAGGTGGGACCTCTACGAGAGACCCCTTCCTCTCCACAGTGGAAAACCTCATCCAGCTATGGGATTTAGTAGACTTCAAGCCAGTGAAAGGAGCATACACTTGGACAAATAATAGAACAGGGGAACATCATATTTCAACAAGGCTGGACAGATTCCTCACCAGCATCTCTATTATGATGGACAACAGAATTGTTTTCTCCAAGATCCTTCCTAAACTCACTTCGGACCACAAACCAATCCTATTGTGCTTAAAGGAAGAAGAAGACCTCGGTCCTCTTCCTTTTAGATTCAGCCCTCTCTGGGTCGAAAGGGAAGGGTTCCTTGAAACAGTTCAAACAACATGGAGAATAGATGTCTCAGGCTCCCCAAGCTTTGTATGGGAGCAAAAAATGAAAAACACTAAGAAGGCACTAAAAGAATGGATAAAGAAAGCCACTAATACCCCCACCAACCAGAGGAAAAAAGCGGTAAACCAGTTGGAAGAACTTCAATTTGTTTTGGAAGAGAAATATATCTCACCCATGGATTTAGACAAAGAAAAATCCGCTCAAAGGAAAACATACAACTCCTTCAGAAACGAGGAAGAATACTGGCGATTAAAGTCTCGCAGTTTGTGGCTCAAAGCTGGGGACATAAATACTACATATTTTCATAGACAATACAGGGCTCACCTTTCGCAAAACCACATTGCAGAAATCACCACATCTAGTGGTCAGGTATGCAGAGGATTTGAACAAATTAAGGAAGCCGCTGTGAAGCACTTTCAAAACCTCCTTAGCGCTGGAAAATATGGGAGTGAGGAGGATATAGCAGAATTCCTAACAAACATTCCCCATCTAGTTAGTTCATACGACAATGACACACTCCTAAGCCCAGTTTCAGAAGAAGAAATATCAAATATTTTCTGGTCCATGGAGCCAGATAAAGCCCCCGGGCCAGATGGATTCTCAATTCACTTTTATAGAATATGCTGGGAGCTAATAAAACCTGATCTTCTCAGAATGGTTCAAGGTTTTATGAGGAAGGCAATGGTCGGAGGCGGTATAAATTCCACATTCCTCACCTTAGTACCAAAGGAAGCAAGTCCAAGTTCATTCGATAGATACATGCCTATCTCATTGTGCAATTCATCCTATAAGATTGTGGCCAAGCTGTTCGCAAACAGAATCAAACCTCTTCTGCAAAAATTAATTTCTCCTGCTCAAGGGGGTTTTGTGAAAAGGCGACACATTCTTGATAATGTCATTCAAGTCCAGGAAGCTCTGCACTCCAGCCATTCACGAAAAGAACAAGGTATGCTCATTAAACTGGATATGTGCAATGCCTTTGACAGAGTTAATCGCTCTTTCTTGTACAGGGTTCTATCATCTTTTGGTTTCAGCCAGGACTTCATCAATCTAATCAAAGCTTGCCTGGAGAAGATATGGATTACGCCAATGATAAATGGTAGACCTGCAAACTTCTTCTTAGCCACCAGGGGTCTGAGGCAGGGTTGCCCTCTTTCACCTTTTCTCTACATCCTGATGGCAGATTCTTTAAGCAGAAAGTTGACTTTGGAAAAACAAATTGGCAGTATACCAGGGATCAGAATCGTGAAAGGTATAGAACCTGTGAATCATGCACTTTTCGCCGATGATTCTCTCCTGCTTGGGGGGGCCTCTTCAAGAATAGAAAATACCTTCAGAACCATTCTCCATAAATTCTGTAGCATCTCGGGAGCACTGGTAAGTGAGAGGAAAAGCGTTGTGTATGGTTGGAATACAGACCAACACACAATTGCGAAAATTGCAAAAGATCTGGGATATACAGGGCATGCAGAATGGGAAAAAATCAAATACTTGGGTCTCCCTATAACGCTGGGTTCCAACAGAAATCATCTGTGGGAGGAAGTAATCTCGAAATTCAAAAAGAAGATAGTAGCGTGGGGAGGCTTTTGGCTATCTACAGGTGGAAAACTAACGCTCATCAAATCTGTCCTCTCGGCTTTGCCCACATTTCAAGCTTCCGTCATGATGGCTCCAAAATTAATCTCAGATCAAATCTCTAGACTCATGCGCAATTTTCTGTGGAATGGAGGGCGCGGGAACATCAACAGATTTCATTTACTCTGTTGGGAAACAGTGAAACGACCGATGGTGGAAGGAGGAATTCAAATACGTGATCCTGTGCACGCAAACTTAGCACTGGGTTGCAAGTTGTTATGGCAGCTCTGCGCTGAGCCTAACCACCCAGTCAGTCATATCTTCAAGTGGAAATACCTCAAAAATCAGTCTATCAAGACCTTCAAGCCGGAGAAGTCCCCAAAAGGAACGCAGGCCTGGAAATTGTGCAACAGAGGCATCGAGTTTTTCAGAACCCACCTGTATCGTATTCCCGGGAATGGAAAAAAAACAAAGCTTTGGAAAGATTGTGTCATGGGACACCGCCCTCTTGCAGAAAACAACGAGATTTCTGAGATCAGAGATTGGCTACGAGCAAAAGGCATTTGGAAAATCGAAGATATCTCAGAGTGGGACAATAAAGGAAATTGGCAGGGATGGAACTTCCCTAGAATCCCAAAGCAATTCAACGCTCAGTTGGCTGCCCTTAATGACGCAATCTCTGACTTTGCTCTAGTTCACACTAATGACGAAGACCTTTGGGGTTGGGGTAAGAATGGAGTGTACACAGCAAGCCAAGGATACTATCAAATGCAAAGAAAAAAGGACTCGCCATACCATGAAACAGTGTGGAAGAAGATCTGGGACAGCTTCAGTATCCCCAAAATCAATTTCTTTTTCTGGACTTTGGTTCACAATAAAATTCTGACTAGAGAAAATTTGTGCAAAAGGAATATAGTAGGGCCACACAGATGCGTCCTCTGCAAAAGAGATCTGGAAACTGCAAATCATCTGTTCATAGCGTGCGATTTTGCGAAGGAGGTATGGTCCATCTTCTTCACCGGGCTGAATGTGAGTCCCCCAAATCAAAGCACGATAGCCACCATGTTCACCTCCTGTAATGCCATCTATCCCCACCGCACTGTCAGTAAATCAATTTGGCACAAAGTGTGGATAGCCGCTCCAAAATATGTTTGCTGGAAAATTTGGTTAGCCCGGAATGAGATTATTTTCAGAAACACAGAGCTGTCTGCAGTAAAAGTGGCGGAACAAGCAAAGAATCTCCTTTTAGAAACTCTGAACCACTCTTCAGTTAATGATGATAACTCCCTTCGAAGCGAAGAAAGGGCGTGGTTGGAAGATTATACAGGAAAATCCAGACACTCAGCAAATACACGCCCAGCTCACAAGGAAAGATGGCAGATCCGTGAATCAGAAGACAACTTTCACCAGTGGTGGAAATCCCAGAACAAGTGCACTATTTTCTTTGATGGAGCCTCAAAAGGCAACCCAGGGAAGTCGGGAGCAGGAGGGGTGATCTTCTTTCAGAATGGGAAAAAAGACAATTTCAGCTGGGGTCTTGGACTGAAAACCAACAACCAAGCTGAAATTCACAGTCTCTTGAAAGCCTACCAAATGGCTAGAAAAGAAAACCCAAACGAAATTCTAATCTTAGGTGATTCAAAATTGCTGATAAAAACAATGGTAAAAAAGAAAAGGCTCAAGGATCCGACACTGAATAAACAGCTAGCAAGAGTGAACAGAACTCTGAAAGACTTCCCCTCGGTACAAATCTGCCACATTCTCAGAGGATTAAACAAGGAAGCGGATCGACTGGCAAATATTGGATGCTCTCTACAAGAAGGAATGATTAGCATAAAAAGATACAACATGCAAACACCACTCTGATAAATCATCTCTATGGGAAAGAGTGCCACGCCATTTTTAAAAATGTAATGGTCGCTAGGCTTTGCCCGCACTGCTTCACTAACAAAACTTATCCGTCTGCACAAAAAAAAAAAAAAAATTCATATATACTAATTATTAATAGCTAATTATTAAACACTTTATAATACAAACAAAAATTTAATTCATATTTTTTTTGATGTTAATTGGTTTCAAACAATCAAGTAAAATTTTAGGGCTTATATTCTATAACACTTTCCGTGTTTCAAAAAAAGTATTGATCGCTGAATTTCCATTTTTTTGAAAATTGATTCGCTCAAATTTTATAGTATAAAATTATTTTACCTGAAAAATCGACAAAAAATTATATATAATAATATAAAATAATTAGAAACCTATATAATTTTACAAAAATATCATAAAAATTATTACAAATTACAATTTGAGGACCAGTAAGATTCCCCAAGGTTTCGAAACATTAAAATAAACTTCCATCCTTAAAATTTGCCTTGCAAGCGATGACTAAAATTTGCATATATATATATATATATTAGTAGCTAATTTACAGTATCTTATAACACGACCAAAATTTAGTCATATTTCTTTGGTCATTAATTGGTTTCAAATGATGTCTAAAATTTGCATATATATGACTATTAGTAGCAAATTTACAGTATCTTATAACACGACCAACATTTTGGTCATATTTCTTTGGTCATTAATTGGTTTTCTTGGGTAATCATTTAGTAATATATTTTTTTGTATATTTGGTCATTAATTGTGACAATTAATGACTAAATCAATCACTAAATTAATGAACAAATTCATGACTAAATATACTATTAGACATAAAGTTGAGACAACTAATTAATGACTAAGTTAAAAATGACTAAAAGTTGGTCGCGTTATAAGATACTGTAAATTAGCTACTATTGGTCATCGATCGAAAAAAAGTTATTTATACACAAATTTTAGTCGTTTTTTTAGTAACTAATTAGCCATTTTATACTAGTTATTGTTACTTGGTCGCCGATCTAGCTCTCACGCTTCAACATGTCGCTTCCAAAAAAAAAAAAAGAACGGTGCTTTGCGCAACTCTCAAGCTCCTTTTCAATTAAAGAATGTGTTGCATGAGGTCGATCCACACGAAATCCAGTCTGGCGAAGTGAAGTATTTGCTTAAAAATGGAATTTTCATTGATGCCAGTGAGATTGACCGATTGATAAATGACAATCGTGGTTGACACAGAGCATCTCAATGATAATTGACAAATTTCAAGCCAATTTTCAAAATTTTAATCCACCTGCTATTGTTAATGGGTAGAAAATATATATTTGTTAGCCCATATTATTATTGATATGATATAGTGAAGTATAGTGAATTTGTATTATATTTAAAGATAATAATAATAATATTGTATTGGTCAGAGTGGTTGAGTGTGTTTGAGTGATTGTTATTTATGTAAAATTATTTTGGTGTGAAAAAAAATGATGTAGAACCACAAAGAACAGACTAACTATTCCATATACTAATGTGAAATGTCGTGCTCTCAGAGAATTAGTCAAAGGTAGTTTCTTAATAAGGTCAAGCTGGTGTGACCCGTCATGCTTTGCGAGCATCAGTATAAGTTATTTTATACAAGGTCAAGTTGTAGAATTGTATGTTGAAGACATTCTGTGCCTAGAATGTTATCCTAGATAACTAGTGAATATAGAAGAAGATCATATATTCAACATATGGTGTCATTTCCATGAGATGGTTCAGTATTGAGACTAACCCATTGCACTCTGGGAGGTTGAGAAGCATCAATTCTACAAAGTATGTGAACGATGGTCTGAAGTAGCTTGTCTTAAATGGATCAAGTGGGAAGCTCGAAAGTGTGGTGAAGAAAAGGGCAGAAATTGTGAGATTTCAGAGTGGATATGAGTGTTAGTGATGACCATATCAGAAAATATAAAAAATATTCATTTATTGTTGTAATGTGTGTTTTCTATTTCTGTTACGTGTAAGCATTAAGGGAGGGTGTTGGAAGTAATACTTCCATGTCATGTGAGTCATGTATATTACAAGTTGCCAGTGAGTATTCTGAGGTGTTATTCTAGATGTGGTTGCCTCCCATGTGTATTACAAGTTGTCAGTGAGTATTCCAAGGTATTATTCTAGATGTGGTTGTTTCCCATGTGTATGAGTTGTTGTTTCGTCATGTCCCAGGGTGAAAATGTGAAGTTGGGTTACACTTTTTTCCCTTTTCTGAGAAAAAAATTTCATTTTTCTTTTTCTGTTCTTCAACTTTCTGCAAGCCAAAAAAAAATTTCTGTTTAGAATTTCATTTTGTGATAAAAATAAAAGTTGTCAGAAATTTTATTAGCTTTCTATGACTTATTTTTTGAAATTTTTTTATACACATTTGATATGTCAACTTAGTGTTTCTTTGAGTGTGTTTTTTAACAATCAAAGGATTCATAAGAAGCCATGTTAATACGCGCTGCTGTATTCTTTGAAACTTTGTGTTTTTGAGAAGCAAAATGTGTTACAACAATCTAGACAGAGTCTACTTAGGTTTCGTTATATTTAAAAAGCTAACTGATGCATATCATAATTACTAAAAAATTTTGAACTGATCCGATATGAAAAAACTGCATATTTTGAATATGTTTCACGACACACGAAATTTCTTAACATATAAGTTATAAACTAAAAATCTAAAAACTACCCATTACAGACAACGAACCAATGTAATGCACCATAATTTTTTCAAATTTTTTTACATGGTATTTTGAAAGATATAGAATATTGATTTCACTGAATCATAATGACCATCAAAAATTGTTTGCACCTTTTTTATTACAAAATTAATTAAAATTAGTAAATATTTATGAAATTCCATAAAAGTTATATTTCCTGAAAGTAGATTGAATTCTGAAAATGCTTGTCTTGGTTCCAAAAATTAATTCAGAATGTTTCATGGAGTTTAATCCGTCCAAAGTTGAAGATATGTATTCAGAGCTTGGCTCTGCATAATTTCATACGTGTTAGTTCGACCGAACTCTTAAAAAAATTTTGGGCAAATTGTTTATTGCATCGATGGCCTGTCAACTCTAACGACATAAAAGTTCAGTCAAATTTTTTATAAAAGTTCAGTCGAACTTTTACTTGACTTTCCGTCAACTAGAGAATACAACGAAGCCCCTCCAAAAAAACATCTTACGACAATATAAATCGAGTAAAGCATTCATTATTTTCGCATAATTTCGCACATTTGGTCTGATTTTGCAAATTGTTTTGGGTTTAAGGACTTTTCTTGAAGGTACATTCAAATGACATTTTTGCAAAGGATTGTTTTGTGTTTAAGGAATTTTCTTGGAGGTACATTCAAAGGACATTTTTGCAAAGGATTGTTTTGTGTTTAAGGACTTTTCTTGGAGGTATATTCAAAGGACATTTCTTGGAGGTATGTGATACATTTTTTGGATGTTTTTTGGGCTTCATTTTTTTTGAAGGTATTTTGTTTTTAGAGGATTTGAGATTAATTTTCATGGTTTATTTTTTTAAGGCATTTTGTTTTTAGAATTTTTGGGCTTAATTTTCATTGGTTTTTTTTTTGAAGTATTTCTTTTTTAGAAGTTTTGGGCTTAATTTTCAAAGGACATTTTTTTGGATGTATTTTGTTTTTAGAGGGTTTTGGGCTTAATTTCCAAAAAACATTTTTTTGGTTTTAAGGTGTTTTGTTTTTAGAAGTTTTGGGCTTAATTTTCATTGTTTTTAGAGGTTTTGGGCTTAATTTTCAAAGGACTCTTTTTAGGCTTAATTTCGAAAGGACTCTTTTTAGGCTTAATATTCAAAGAACATTTTTTGGAGGTATTTTTTAAAGTGATATTTTTTTAGAGGTTTTTTTGAAGTATTTTTTTAAAGTGGAATTTTTTAAGAAGTTGGAATTAATTTTCAATGGACATTTTTTGGAGGTATTTTTTGAAGTGACATTTTTTTAGAGTATGTGTTTTCGGTTGAAGTAAATCTTTTATAATGATTTTTTAAAATGTGTTTTTGTCTAACTTTTTAAATGAAATTTTTTTGCAGGACTTGGAAGGAAATATTTTGAGATTTGTTTCGTTTTTATAAGACATTTTTTTCTCATATTTTTTAAAGTAATTGTTTTGGATTGAAGTATGTATTTTTTGCAAAAAATTTAAAATGAGTTTTTTTTTTTAATTTAATCTTTTGTGATGTTTTTTTTAATTGAGTTTTTGTCTAAATTTTTGAAGGAATTTTTTTGAACTTCATAATTTATTATCATGGGAAATCAAAGGAATTGCGAGAAAATATGATCGAAAAAGAGACCCAGAGGAACGTAGAGAAGAGATGAGAGAATCTCGCAAAAGAAAGAGAGAAGCACTCTCAAATATTGAAAAGGAAAATCAACCAAAAATAGAAGTTGAAGCATTTATGTAAATGTAAATATTATGAATTTGATATTTAAAATTTTCCTAGTGTAAAATGTAAAGCTTAATTTTTATTTGATGAACTAATTTGAAAAATATTTTGCAATGTAAACAGAGAGAGATATTCCTCAAAACATTGATGATGAGATACAAAATTTTGAAAGAGAAAGTGAAAGAGATACTCAACCAATGATTGAAGATGGTGAAAATGTTGAAAGAAATTGAAGTGAAGAAATTGAATCACCAGGGATATATATATATATATATATATATATATATATATATATATATATATATATATATATAAGGGCGGAAACGTGAAGCTGGGTTACACTTTTGTGAGAATCGCAAATAAATTTTTTTTTCAACAATAGTTTCTGTTTAATGATTTTACAAAGTTCGCCTAAATTTTGTAGATAGTTCGGCCAAACCTTATAAAGCCCGGCCGAACTCGTGATTCCATTTAGATTGATGGCACACTGACGGCGCGGGCAAACAAAATTTTTGCCGGGAATTGGAAAACCGGCATCAAAAGTTCGACCGAACTTTTTTTTTTAAAATAGTTCGGCCGAACTATTTTTTATAAATAAGTCGCCCGTGAAGGTTGATGGTTTAAAATTTTCATTGTACGCGCGTTTTTTTCGCTCTGGCTGCGTTGTTGCTACTCCCGGTCGCCGTGGTGCTCTTGCCATCCCTGCTCGTCGAGTTACTCTGCATCTAGTGGAACTTCTCGGGTATGCCACCAAAATTCTTGCCTCTTTCGAAAAATGCCGAATGCCGAATTTAGAATGCCGAATGCCGAATTACATTGATAAATGAAGAAATTTTAGTAATTGGAAATTGTATATATTTAAATATCATAAGGTTCCAGCTTTATTGTGAGAAATATATAGGATATGAGATTTTCTAACTTGAGAATGCTAAGGTACTATCTTTATCTTTACTCTCATTAAGATCTTAAGATATGGGATATATGAGGTTTCCTACTTATTGTATGAATATGAATCTCAATCTGAATCTCATATATGAGGTTTCCTACTTAATCTCAATCTGAATGTCATTTATGAGGTTTCATTTTTTTTGTCACAAGAGAAAAAACACTGTTTCCGGTATATTAAAAGGGAAATACAGTCTATGAAACAATTACATATACTCGTCAATGGAGAGAAACACCTAGTTTATCCATCCAGAATAAATAGATGCCTCAACCTAGACCTAATGATAAAAATCCCCATATCTAACGGTGTGGATACTGCATTAGTTACAATATGGACCTCATGTATTAGCATATGAGGGATCCAAATATGTCAAAAGCAGAAAACGGATACAGGATGCATATACATCGTGTGAAGGGAGGTAATAGAAATAGACATCAGGCGCCCAGATGATCCATTCCTTCCAAAAAAAACTAATAAAGTCCAATGACCAGCCACTGATGTGTAGAAGCCCATTGGTCATGTCGGGAAAACAAAAAGGATCCTGTAGGAGCTTAGGCAGGTTAGTTGAGCGAAAATACTAGCATAGTACAGTAGCAGGCCCCAAAATAATAACAACATTTTTATGAGGAGTGAAATAGATTCACAGGCTCGTAAGAAATCATATCAGGCTCGCTTGATACCAATATCCATCTACCACAGCCAATACAGAGCATCGTGGATGCCATCCAATGTGAGACCCGTAAAGTCCATCGTGTGAGATTGCAGCAAAATTTATCCATCCAAGACGATATGTAAAGTGCAGCAGGCTCGCTTGCAGACAAAAACAGATCACATGAAAACAAAAAGAAAATAAAAACAACACCCGGTCAGTATAGAACCATAGTACCTGGAGAGGAGAAAGAGGTAAGTGAGATATGTCACATAAACAGGATACTATTGTTGAGGAGCCTATAAATTGTGTCTGAAAGAATCTAGCTCCCGATTGTTCTTGTAGAATCTGACAGTTATGAAACCAAAAGATTGATCCAGCCCCTTCTTAGAAAGTCCATCAGCTCTCCCATTTAATTCTTTGTATATGTGACTTATTGTATGAATCCCATTCGTGTAAATTGTCGTACCTTTTGCAGTAATATGCAGTGATGACATTCATATTGTTTAAATCTGTTTTAAATAATTTGATTTATTCTACTTTTCATCTACCTTTTGTTTTATGTGAAGTTTAAATCAATTCAAAACTCTTATATTCAAATATTTTTTATTTACCATATATTAAAATGATTTTTTTATTTACCTTATGGTGAAGGAGAAACTGATGGACTCGTTTAACCAAAATTACACTCGTGAATTTACATATCATCTTACAATTCTTCCATATTAATTTATTCTAAATAGATTAAACAATATTGAATTTACGTACTATCTTACAATTCTCCCATATTAATTTATTCTAAATAGATTAAATAATACTTTAGTTGCTGAAGATGAATGAATGAAGCGCAATATATATATATATATATATATATATATATATATATATATATATATATATATATATATATATATATATATATATATATATGGGGCTACCTAATGATGCGATTCAATTTCTGTATAGACTATGTACATTAGTGAACAACGTTTTTTGGTTTCTAAAAATGTTAAGATATATATAAAAAAATATTTGTTAAAATTATGATCTTTATCCTTCAAAATATTTGTTAACATTATGAGCTTTATCCTTTTTGAGGTTGTGGCTGTAGACCCTTATCCACAATAAAAACCCGTAGAAATTAACAACCCTCATATTGTAACAGTTAACAAACCTGCTACTGCAATACCAACCATTCAATAGTTGTTTTGTTTTTTCTTGGAAATGCTGAATGTTAAGAGCCTCGTGCCCATGTTATTGACGATCTAGAAAGGGTTATCCACAATCCAAAAATAGTTCAACATTACAGTCTACAATTTTATAAGACTGGCAGATTGCTTTGAGCAATAGGCATCCAGAAATGGCCCAATATTACAGTGTAGAATTTTAAAAGAATTTTAAAAGACTGATAGAGACAATAGGAATAATTAGCACATCATTTAAGGTTACAGTGTAGAATTTTATCTTTATCTCTAACCAATCAAACTACATCAACAAAACATATGGTCTTGAATGAGGTTTTGGACTCTTTAGATATAAATGTACATCGTGGCAATGTATCTTATATAAAACTTTAATCCATGTGCTTAACCTTAACATTGACACAAATGGAATACAATTTTACTCATTGCTTTATGATAGAAAAATATTCGGATGAGTATTACCCACATATCCGAAGTCAAAAGGGATAGATTAAAAAGGGATGCTCTGGTCATCTATAAAAGATAAATTAAAGAAGCATGACATATTAGTAATGCAAATTAGATATGCGTACCAATTATGTTCATATAACACAACAAATAGATGATTCAATACAAATGTCACATAGAAGTCATATTTATCTCATGGGCCTTCAACTTAAATTATATATCTAGCATTACATTAAACTATAGGAGATAAATCAAAGAAGCATTTGATGTAAATTAACATGTGTAATAATTATGTCCTTTAGTTCAATAAATAGATAATAATTTGCAAATGCCATATCTAAGCTATATTTCATCTAAGTAGCTTTCAATTTAAACTTATATCTAATGTTAAATTATATAATAGAATAACAGTAATCCAAACTTCAAAATAATATTTAGAGTTAGTATAAAATGTGACATAATTTTCCTGCGTGGAAAAACATAGTTACCGAGAGTTAAAAACTCATGCATTTGAATAGAAAGTGGGTATACGAATGAGCAAGTAGATTTTTTCTAGAAATGAGGAAGTGAAGGTTGATAGAGAGCCACAAAAAATTGCAAATTCATACCTTAACAAAATTGTTAGGTCCTTTTAAAGAAAACATATTTAATCAACTTTCATTGAAATGTATGATAATCTCAACCCAATTTTATGAAAAGTAGTATAAATTTTTTTACATAATTTCACATAATACAAATAGATAAATTTTACTTAAGTATTGCTATAAAGATTTAACTACCCATTGAGAGATGGCCAAGTGATTGAGACAGGGCATCATCACAATAAAAAACCAAGTACAAATTGTAGTAATCCTAGAATCATGCTTTACATGAGGTAAAATTGGGGAGCTCATGACTTGTACTATATATAAAAAAAACATTTACCATTACCAAAAAATATATGATAAAAATTGACAAACTACATAAGCTTAAGCTTAAGGAGATATAATCCTTCTTGCCTTCCATATAGATAATGAAAATGATTGTTCCAAGTCTCATGTTTCTTCTCATGTTATTTTATAAGCCTTGATTGGAAAGAAAAATAGGCTCGGGCAGAAATGTAAGAAATATAAAACATAATGAAACACAACATAAGAAATAGAGAACATAATGAAACACACACATACATATCTCTAGACAATCAACACAATTATTTTCCTAGGAAATCCTTATATGGGAGACAAGCAACCCTAAAAAGTAATGATGCTCTATACTCCTTTTTCCCTAGGAAATCCTTATGGGAGAAAGACAACACTAAAATGTAAACATGCTCTACTCTCTCTTTTCTAGTATGGAAAATATGTGAGTACAAAGAAAGAGGTAATCTCTCTAGAGTTAGCTAAGACTTTTAGCGTGTAAGGTTTCTATAAAAACTTAACTTCATACATTTTTCTCTCTAACTTCACACTCCTAGTTGTATTTTCAACTACGGAACAAAATACAATAACACAAAATGGAACTCTTATTCCTCCTAGTGGCCAAGTATTTAACCTAGTGTGATAGCCAACTAGGTGTAAGATTTGACTCTGTCAACCATTAACGAGGTTTGTGATTTTAGAAATTTTAGAGTATTGTTAAAATTCCACATGTAGCTAGCTTGCCATGCGTGAGTAATGGGGCTAAAATGTCATTATCTCGTACCATGGTGGTCAACATGATAGGTCAACTTAATAAAGGCATAAATTTTGAATGAACTTTGTTTGATGTTTTTCTTGCACCATTGGCTATGTCTTTAAGTGTAGAATAATGGTCAAGATTTCATGCCACTAAGCCAAGAATTTTAAATTCAACTGAATTTTAATATAACCAACTAAATCCTGCAAAAAAAGAATAAAACAATTTATGTTAGGATTGCGGATTCAGGGATTGAAACAACACACCATGATATTTCAAATTTAAAAATAATGGTTCGAGTCCTAGGTAGCTCAGAATCCTATTTGTTTTCAAAATAAGGATGCACTCCCATTTGATTCTCATGATTAGGTTGTAATCATGAGGCTCTCGCTCAAGATTGGACCTTCCAAAAATCTTGTGACGTCTTGTCACAAACAAAACCATCAAACTAAAAACACATCATGCAAGAAACATAGCTCACTGATATATCATTTTTCTCCTTCAAAGAAAAAAAATTTCACATCATGTGAATATCTCCATGTACTCTTACATATTGGTGTACAAAACCATCAACCAAACACAAGTCGACAAAACATGCCTCTTCAAACAACTGACTCTCAAGTCAAATAATAGAGCTCATGTACAAATTTCCATATTTGTTCCATTTAAGTGTGTCAACATAACTCTACTTTCGACATCTTGCCTCATGCAACATGCACCATACTTTGAGTAAATGCAAAGAAATTCATGAAACATCAAAATACATGCAAGGGCTTAATTGGATAAGAAATCTAACCATATGTTAGCAAACCATTTCAATGGCGCTTCTTTTAGCTGCACTTCATCATGTGAATCATCTTGACCCTTATCGATTATGGAATCCTCTTTTCCATTCTTGTCATTATCTCTTTCCACCTTCTTCAAATGTTGTGGATTACGTGTTGGATACAAAGTCCAACACTTGTCCACAAGGTGACCTTTCTTATGGAAATTAGTAATAAACAATTGCATCTTATTTTCAACATCATTTTCCTTGTCAAATGGGCCTTTGACTTTTTTCCTCATTTATTTAGAAAGTTTCAATGTGCATGGATATCTTCTTCCAAAATTTATAAACATTATGATTATTCAAACCACAAAAGGAACATGTGCAAGTTCTTTTATATATCTTATGTGAAATGTAAGAAATGTAAGAAATATAAAACATAATGAAACACAACATAAGAAATAGAGAACATAATGAAACACACATAAATATCTCTAGACAATCAACACAATTATTTTCCTAGGAAATCCTTATATGGGAGACAAGCAACCCTAAAAAGTAATGATGCTCTAGACTCCTTTTTCCCTAGGAAATCCTTATGGGAGAAAAAAAACACTAAAATGTAAACATGCTCTACTCTCTCTTTTCTGGTATGGAAAATATGTGAGTACAAAGAAAGAGGTAATCTCTCTAGAGTTAGCTAAGAATTTTAGCGTGTAAGGTTGCTATAAAAACTTAACTTCATACATTTTTCTCTCTAACTTCACATTCCTAGTTGTATTTTCAACTATGGAACAAAATACAATAACACAAAATGGAACTCTTATTCCTCCTAGTGGCCAAGTATTTAACCTAGCATGATAGCCAACTAGGTGTAAGATTTGACTCTGTCAACCATTAACGAGGTTTGTGATTTTAGACATTTTAGAGTATTGTTAAAATTACACATGTATCTAGCTTGCCATGCATGAGTAATGGGGCTAAAATGTCATTATCTCGTACCATGGTGGTCAACATGATATGTCAACTTACTAAAGGCATAAATTTTGATTGAGCTTTGTTTGATGTTTTTTTTGCACCATTGGATATGTCTTTAAGTGTAGAATAATGGTCAAGATTTCATGCCACTAAGCCAAGAATTTTAAATTCAACTGACTTTTAATACAACCAACTAAATCCTGCAAAAAAAGAATAAAACAATTTATGTTAGGATTGTGGATTCAAGGATTGAAACAACACACCATGATATTTCAAATTTAAAAATAATGGTTCGAGTCCTAGGTAGCTCATAATCCTATTTGTTTTCAAAATAAGGATGCACTCCCATTTGATTCTCATGATTAGGTTGTAATCATGAGGCTCTCGCTCAAGAGTGGACCTTCCCAAAATCTTGTGACGTCTTGTCACAAACAAAACCATCAAACTAAAAACACATCATGCAAGAAACATAGCTCGCTGACATATCATTTTTCTCCTTCAAAGAAAAAAAAATTCACATCATGTGAATATCTCCATGTACTCTTACATATTGGTGTACAAAACCATCAACCAAACACAAGTCGACAAAACATGCCTCTTCAAACAGCGGACTCTCAAGTCAAATAATAGCTCATGTACAAATTTCCATATTTGTTGCATTTAAGTGTGTCAACATAACTCTACTTTCAACATCTTGCTTCATGCAACATGCACCATACTTTTAATTTGCAAAGAAATTCATGAAACATCAAAATACATGCAAGGCCTTAATTGGATAAGAAATCTAACCATCTGTTAGCAAACCATTTCAATGGCGCTTCTTTTAGCTGCACTTCATCATGTGAATCATCTTGACCCTCATCGATTATGGAATCCTCTTTTCCATTCTTGTTGTTATCTCTTTCCACCTTCTTCAAATGTTGTGGATGACTTGTTGGATACAAATTCCAACACTTGTCCACAAGGTGAACTTTCTAATGGCAATGAGTAATAAACAATTGCATCTTATTTTCAACATCATTTTCCTTGTCCAATGGGCCTTTGAATTTTTGCCTCATTTATTTAGAAAGTTTCAATGTGCATGGATATCTTCTTCCAACATTTATAAACATTATGATTATTCAAACCACAAAAGGAACATGTGCAAGTTCTTTTATATATCTTATGTGAAATGTAAGAAATATAAAACATAATGAAACACAACGTAAGAAATAGAGAACATAATGAAACACACACATAAATATCTCTAGACAATCAACACAATTATTTTCCTAGGAAATCCTTATATGGGAGACAAACAACCCTAAAAAGTAATGATGCTCTAGACTCCTTTTTCCCTAGGAAATCCTTATGGGAGAAAAACAACACTAAAATGTAAACATGCTCTACTCTCTCTTTTCTGGTATGGAAAATATGTGAGTACAAAGAAGAGGTAATCTCTCTAGAGTTAGCTAAGATTTTTAGCGTGTAAGGTTGCTATAAAAACTTAACTTCATACACTTTTCTCTCTAACTTCACACTCCTAGTTGTATTTTCAACTATGGAACAAAATACAATAACACAAAATGGAACTCTTATTCCTCCTAGTGGCCAAGTATTTAACCTAGTGTGATATCCAACTAGGTGTAAGATTTGACTCTGTCAACCATTAACGAGGTTTGTGATTTTAGACCTTTTAGAGTCTTGTTAAAATTCCACATGTAGCTAGCTTTCCATGCATGAGTAATGGGGCTAAGATGTCATTCTCTCGTACCATGGTGGTCAACATGATAGGTCAACTTACTAAAGGCATAACTTTTGAATGAACTTCGTTTGATGTTTTTCTTGCACCGTTGGATATGTCTTTAAGTGTAGAATAATGGTCAATATTTTGGCACAAGGGATAATCGTTTGACCCCCAGAAATGTCATTTAATGCCTCAAAATGACTCCAAAAGGTTTTAGACCCCAATTCTCCACCCACCATTAAAATGACCCTACAAGTTGATTCTTTAAGTTTTTTCACTCTATAAGCATCAAAATATATGACAAATAATATAATTATTCAATCTAGATCATTATTTAATAATTTGTTAAAATTATGAGTAAGATATACATCATGGAATTTAAATAAATAGCGTTAATTCATTGAACACCCTTGTACATGTTCCTTGTTGATACTTTGAAAGTAATACTTTTTGAAAAATAATTTGCTTATGGATTCTATTTTCCACATTCTCTCAACCATATGAAAAACCTTCTTATAATATTTGAAATCGAAGGTCTTTCCCATACCAAAGTATGTTCTTTTAAAACATGTTTTCTTGGTGATATGGGTGATTTAGAAATGATTGGGAGAGCGAAATTCCTTGAATTTAATATGTACAATATGTTTGGTTCATGCCACTAAGCCAAGAATTTTAAATTCAACTGACTTTTAATATAACCAACTAAATCTTGCAAGAAAAGAATAAAACAATTTATGTTAGGATTGTGGATTCAAGGATTGAAACAACACACCATGATATTTCAAATTTAAAAATAATGGTTCGAGTCCTAGGTAGCTCAGAATCCTATTTGTTTTCAAAATAAGGATGCACTCCCATTTGATTCTCATGATTAGGTTGTAATCATGAGGCTCTCTCTCAAGAGTGGACCTTCCCAAAATCTTGTGACGTCTTGTCACAAACAAAACCATCAAACTGAAAACACATCATGCAAGAAACATAGCTCGCTGACATATCATTTTTCTCCTTCAAAGAAAAAAAATTCACATCATGTGAATATATCCATGTACTCTTACATATTGGTGTACAAAACCATCAACCAAACACAAATTGACAAAACATGCCTCTTCAAACAATCGACTCAAGTCAAATAATAGAGCTCAGGTACAAATTTTCATATTTGTTGCATTTAAGTGTGTCAACGTAACTCTACTTTCAACATCTTGCTTCATGCAACATGCACCATACTTTGAATTTGCAAAGAAATTCATGAAACATCAAAATACATGCAAGGCCTTAATTGGATAAGAAATCTAACCATCTATTAGCAAACCATTTCAATGGCGCTTCTTTTAGCTGCACTTCATCATGTGAATCATCTTGACCCTCATCGATTATGGAATCCTCTTTTCCGTTCTTGTCGTTATCTCTTTCCACCTTCTTCAAATGTTGTTGATGACTTGTTGGATACAAGGTCCAAAACTTGTCCACAAGGTGACCTTTCTTATGGCAATGAGTAATAAACAATTGCATCTTATTTTCAACATCATTTTCCTTGTCCAATGGGCCTTTGAATTTTTGCCTCATTTATTTAGAAAGTTTCAATGTGTATGGATATCTTCTTCCAACATCTATAAACATTATGATTATTTAAACCACAAAAGGAACATGTGCAAGTTCTTTTATATATATTATGTGAATATTTACCATGTTTATCATAACCAAAAGCAATTTGATTAAAGGAAAATTTATACCTTGAACATTCACCATTGTCGCCTTCTTGAGGAGGTGAATTTGATGAGGTAGTGGCTCTCCTTTGAATACTAGCAATGAATTCAATGACTAGATAGAGCTTTCAACATCCTCTTCTTTTACATTCTCATTAGCTTCATGATTATTAACATCTTCTTGCAAAGTGGGTGTCAAAATTTTCCATTCATCATGAACACAAACTTCACAAGCTTGAGGTAATGAACACGAAATAAAATTCCTTCTTGGAACAACTTCATTTGCCTCCTTGGCTTTGGAGCATTCTCCATGTTTTCCATAACCAAGACCCAAATAATTAGGCCCTTCCACAACAACATTTGGCTGAACTATGCCTTTTACATGGTTGCCTTTAACCCTTTACTTTCATAGCACATTTTCATCAAAAAATTTGACCTTATTCCTCTAGTGTGTCTTTCAAAAGCACGTACACATTCATTTTGAGAAAAAATTGAAGACATAAACCAATAGCTAATTCTTCTAACTAACCTTGACTAAAATGAGCTAAATTATACTTTGATACCAACTTGATTTGAATATGGACAAACTAGTTTTATTGGGCTATCTTCCTCATTAGTTAAATAAAAATGTGTTTAGGATCGTCTAAAGTTAGCCAATTGGGAAGGGGTTTGTGTCAAGCTTTAAGTGTATTTTGTGAGAAATTTACGAGTTAATTAGCTTTTAAGAACTCATGTGTAAAAATAAAATGCAAAATTTTTATTTAGGAAATTTTTTTCCCTCAATCCAGATTTCGATCATTGGACATGTAAGAGGAAGAAAGAGGGAATTCACTTTTCAAATTCTAGACCTTGTCTAAACCAAAATAAACTAGAGGTTTTGTTTTCAAATACATTCACTTATTTGGAAAAGTTCTAGCTACCAAAAGTCCATATGCCAATCTACCTCCCAAGAAATACATTTAGTACACCACTGGTTAGTTTTTTGTCTTCCTATATTCTTTATCAACCTCTTCTAGTGATTCTTGAAAGGTGGATACTCAAATCCTTCCTAAAAATTTGAGCTCTAAAATGAGATTCCAAGCCTAATTTCATAAAAAGTAAGTTGGGGATGATCACATTGACTTGCTTGATGACATGTCTATGAAGATTAACTACCTTGAACTATTTTTTTGCGTAGGGAAAGAGGCACATTCCCATGTCTGAGCATGAAAACGTTCTTTGATATTGTTAATGCCTCTAGTGTTTACTTCTACAGGTTCTATAGGCAGAGTCTGTAAAGGGCCAGGTAGCCTCTGGATCTCATCTTTTATGAAAGGTGACATATCTAGTAAATGCCCCTACAGTCAATCTCTGGAATGGATCTAAATAGAAGTTCTTCATTTTAATATCCATAAAACACAACTTTAAGGTAAAATATGTACATGTGTCATTTCTCCCACAAACTAAAGTGTATAAGTAGTAAATTTTATATCAAGTGTGCTCCCACCATGTAAAGTGCAGTTTGGTGAACTTATCATTTTTATAATATCTTTTTCGATTAAATTTAGTTTCAGACATGATCAATTATTGCTTTGAAAGTTGTGTTCTACATAATTTGTGTACACTAAATTACAAATTGATTTTTTGAAATCTATTTTGTGTAAATGTCAACCAATAGATATATATCATGGAGGATGAACAACGAAGATCAGCCAAATCCCATATGGAGGTTCAGGGATCGGGGAATGCTCACGGTATTTAAATATAATCTTAAATCTCCATATATGTGTACATATGAAATTGATTTTTTTATTAACTTTGAGTTAATTTAGTTAATAAATTTCATATTTTAATTTTTAGGAGGTAAGAGGAGAAGGGTTTCAACTCCATCCATGGAGCGTGGCCAAGGTTCAACCGGTCGAGGTATGAGTGGTAGCAGGTTGCGGGAAGGGGGTGATATTTATTCCCCCGAAGGCCAATCAACCGCTGCTGGTTCTCAGCAGCGTCATTCTGGGTCTGGTTCTCAGTAGCGTCATTCTGGGTCTGGTTCTCAGCAGCGTCATTCTAGGGATGGTTCTTAGCAAGGTCATGTTGGAGAAGATGTTAACCAACAACATCAAGGTTGCCATCAATTTCAATATTTTTTCATTAAATTTGTACAACTTTTTTTACACGTGTTTTTTCTAATATACGAAATTATATATATATTGATGCAGAGGTTGAAAATGTTCGAGCTAGTGGTCAAAATAGACGCAGGGTAGCTCGCTACATTCAAGAAGGAGGCTGTCAACCCAGCATAACTTATCCGGCTGAGATTACTGATATACCATGGGAAACCAACATGGCGGAATGCACCTTACAAAGATGTGAAAGCCTTCATGCAAAATTGCAAAGAGATCTCATGGCTTTGTCTCTACCTGCTGAGAGTAGACAAAGCCTTGAAATAGTTACACATTCATTGGGTGAAATGGTAAATGTGTACAGAAATTTGTGGCCAACGACTGATTCGTTTGTAGAACTAATGAGAAAGAGAAAAGAAACATTGATAGGTCCTGATAAATGGCAGGACATAAAACAAAAAGTTACAAAAGCAGAGGCCAAGTCAATGTTTAATTATAAGGAAGGGCCAAAAAGAAAAATGTTGAAGGTGCAGTATTTCAAGCACCCAAACAAAGCTGGTTATTTGTATGATCGACATCTTGTAGCCTTTGGAAGGCTTCCATGGAACGATGAGGTTCCTGTTTATTTTGCACAAATGTTTTATGCAGAATTTTTTTTGGGTATGAAACCCGACTACAATGACCTTCCTTCAGAATTTTTTGGCCCGGGGAGAGGTCGATTATATCAACGTAAGGGCGCTAAAAGAGATGTGGAGTTTCCTCACCCTGAGCCGCCATTGGTGAGTCGATCGTTTCGAGTCGAAACTATGCGATCAGAGATGGATGTGACTTCTCAAATAAGTCGAGAAGCAAGGGATGTTATGATCGACAATGTTCATAGCGGATTGAGTGGAGTCGATCTTTGTTTAAATCGAAAAAGAGCACTTGAAAATGCATGTGCCAATTTTGTTTATCATACAGATGAGGAGATTTACAGCATGAATGTTGAATATCTCCGAACATATGCAATAAATGGTCGCAATGGTCTGCAAGACCTAATTTTTCATGAGGAAGAGGGCACCGAAACAGGATGTGTTAGTGACCTTAGGGTTTGAAATTATTTTTACATATACATGTGTACAATTTGTAATAAATACATGTGTATGTACATGTATACATTTATTTGTATGTGTACATTAATCTAACAAAAATGTATGATTATATGTTAAAACACCATTTGCAGTTCTCAGGCATGATGCATGATGAAAATGTTAATATTACGTTCGGGACCTCCGGTTCAAACGATGCAGATGGGTCTGACCATCATGATATGTTGGCACATGTTAGTGTTTTTTAAGTGACTCTAAAATAAATAATTGTTGCCACACATGTACATGTATGTATATATATAATTTGATAAAATGTTTTAACAGGTACCGATTCCGTCTGATGTTTTTGGGATGGTGGTACCTTCTTCTTCTTTAGGAGATATACCTTCTACTTCATTGGGAGATGAGCCATAAGTATGGACAATTTTTCACAAGTTTAAAATTTATGTTTAAAATATATATATATATATATATATATATATATATATACATTCTACCTCAAAAAGTTCCATTAAAAATTGAGATATATATATATTTATATAGAAATCTATATTTTGAGTTATTTAAATTTTTTTGAATTTAGGTTCCTATAGAAGATTTCTTTAATCCGGGGACTCTAGCAACGGAGATAGGAACATCCACAGCATTTGAACAAGTTGTCTTTAGTTCCTTTTTTTAATATTATTGAAAATAAGTTTATATATGTACACGTGCATTTTCATTTGAAATTTTTTAATTTATATAAATTATATATATATATATATATATATATATATATATATTTATATTTATATTTAACTGTACATGTATATTGTACAGTTTACCACTACAGATGTTCCTATGGGAGAACCTGTTCATCAAATGGAGAGGGAACCTTACGAGGTATTGCATGATTTTTTTGTTATATTTTGTTTTTTACATGAAGTTATAGATATATATATTCTCATTCATTTTTAAAACTTCAAATTTTAATGTTCAAGTACATGTGCATTGTGTATGTAGGTTTCCTATTCACAGGATAGGGCGCGGACTAAGACCCAGACGCTAGATCCTCCATTTGATGGACATGATTTACAGTAGATTTGATTTCAAAATTTAGATGGTTTTAAAATTTGTTAAACTTGATACAGTTTTATACTCAAGTGAGATTTACAATTTTTGGACATATTTTATTACAAATTGTTATTATATAATTTGTTTTATTTAATTTTTGGATGGTTTTAGTACTTTTGGCATGTGAATGTGAAGTAATGTTGTCATATGAACTACATTTGGCATGTGATATTTAATGTTAAATGTTTTTGTTGGATAGTTGAATTATAATTGGCATGGCATGTGAAGTTTTTAAAACTCAAGTTTTGGATGGTTTCAATCTACATTTTGCATGTGATATTTAATGAACTTTAAATGTTTCATGTTTTAATGTTGCACAATATATAATCAAAAGGGTTTTAAAACTTAAAGTTTTGGATGGTTTCAATCTACAACTTAAAGTTTTGGATGGTTTCAACCTACATTTGCACATGTGGTAAATTGAAATGTTACTTGTAACAAGACAATCCCCATTGATTGCATTGTATATGTTGATTTATGATTTGATATAATTGCATGTATGATGGTACATTACTTGTAAAGTCATTGGATTAATAGTGTTCATTGATTTCAGTGTAAGCGCAAAAAATTATTGACAATGTAGAACGATTTTTGTGTTATAATAATTAAACTTAATAATATTGGAGAGCAAGAGAGACAAGGTATGGTGTTTACTACAAGAGTTCGAGCTAAATATTTAAATGGTTTATGATTTATGATTTTTACTTTCTTTTTAATATAATCAATACGGAAAGATGACAAAACTAATAAGGGTGACAATAAGAATAGAAGAAGAGAATAGCTTAAGATTGATCACAATAAATGCTATTTGTAATTGATTACATTCTAATTATTCACATTCTATCATTCAATATTATTACATTGTCACTTTGCATTCAAAAAATTTATTTGATCATTTTCCATTATTAAAGTTATTCTACAATATTTATCATCTCAACAAATTGAGGTAACTAAGAAAATTTAAAATTAAAATGATTTGATAAATCTCAAACATATTTAGCATATTTAAAATGGTTATATTAATATTAGATGTATTTACATATTATTGATAAAATTAATCATATGTTTCTCATATTATCGATAGTTTTTCCTTGGTTGCACATGACTGAAACCAACCTAGATCCATCTTAACTACGGATCTATCAAGCACTGAGAGGGATCAAATCTCTCGAGGTGCAAACCTTTCCTCAAGTTTTGCACTAAAAAAAGAGGTTTGCACCTCTAGATATTTGATCCCTCTCGGCGCTTGATAGATCCATAGTTATAACGGATCTAGGAAAATAAATTTCTAAAAATAAGTAAGGGAAAAGCAGCATAGGGAACAATTAGGAGTAGATTTAGGGCATAGGGAACAATTAGGAGTAAATTTAGGAACATGTGATAGTTGGGTGAGATAAAATAATATTTTAATAAAATAATGGGAATTTGTAAGAGAGACAAATAGTGGATATGACATGTATTTTGGTGAATAATCAAATTTATGGAATTAAACAATTAATTATTTTTGTATGTGAAAAAAAGATTCACACCTAATCCTCACCTAAAAGACTAAATTAAACACATTATTATTAAGGGGACGAGGAGCTTTATAGGTTTTGAGCTCCCCATTGTTAGATGAGTGTCGTAATGGCATTCCATGTATTTTTGTGAGAACTTATGATATTGTGATATTATAATTACGAAATAGTGATCTTGAGTACATGCTGGATAATGTAGTAGATAGGAACTTTTTGATAACGGGAGATTAGGGATGTGACCAAATTCCTATCAGTGAAAAAAAATTTCTTCACCTTCCTATAACTCCATTGTAGCTTTGGGGGCCAAAGGTAAGAAGAGTACCTTGGAATTCTTGGGTGAAAAACCAAGTAGGTCACCAACTTTGGTCTAGTGCATTGGAATTCATTAAAGAATTGGTCATTGGAGCTGCTTCAAGCTAGGAGTGAGAATCGTCACCAACCTACATTGAATATTTTACACTCCCTAGGGTGAATGATACTTTAAATTGATTGACAGTGTAAGACTTTCGAATTTTTCCGAATGCCAAATGATCTTACAAAGCTAGTAGGGTGAAAATGTGAAGCTGGGTTACACTTTTTGCCCTTTTTTGAGAAATTTTTTTCATTTTTTTCATTTCTTCAAATTTCTGCAAACTATAACAATTTTTCTGTGTAGAATGTCATTTTGCGATAAAAACAAAAGTTGTGAGAAATTTTGTTAGCTTTCTATTACTTATTTTTTGAAATTTTTTTATGTAGATTTGATATGTCAACTTAGCGTTTCTTTGAGTGTGTGTTTCTTAACAATAAAAGGATTCATAAGAATTCATGTTACGACGCAATGTTGTATTCATTGAAAAATGGTGTTTTTTAAAAAACAAAATGTGTTACAACAATCTAGACAGAGTCTACTCTGTTTTCGTCATATTTACAAAGCCAATGGATGCATATCATAATTACTAGAATTTTTTGAACTGGTCCAATACGAAAAAATGCGTATTTTGGATATGTTTCGTGTCAAAAGAAATTTCTTAACATATAAGTTATAAAATAAAAATCTAAAAGCTACCCATTAGAGACGACGGACCAATGTAATGCCCCATAAATTTTTCAATTTTTTTTACAATGTATTTTGGGAGATACAAAATTTTTATTTCACTGAATCACAATGACCCTCATAAATTGTTTGCACCCATTTTATTAGAAAAATAATTAAAATTAATTAACGTTTATGAAATTCCATAAAAGTTATATTTCCTGAAAGTAGATTCAATTCTGAAAATGCTTGTCTTGGTTTCGACAATTAATTAACAACCTTTCATGGAGTTTAATCAGTCCAAAGTTGCAAAACCGTATTTAGAGCTTGGTTTTTGCGTAATTGGTGACGCGTTAGTTCGGCCGAACTTTTAGTCAAAGTTCGGCCGAACTATGTTTTCCGCCAAAGGCTCGTTAAATCTAACGTCTTAATAGTTCGGCCGAAATTTTGATCAACAGTTTGGCTGAACTCTTGTATAACTCTCCGTCGGCCGAAAACTTTTGCGGAGCCCCCTACTAAAACACATTTCGCGTCAATATAAATTGCCGCGAAATGATTCACAATTTTCGCACATTTCGCACACTTCTTCTCATTTTACAAAGATCTTGGTTTGGGTTCAAAAAATTTTCTTCAAATTTTGGGTTTAAGAGCAGTTATTGGTTGATTTTACAATTTTGGGTTTAAAGAATTTTTTTGGAAGACATTTCTTAGAGGCAGCGTGATTTTGGAAAAAGTTGTAAAAAATTTCTTGGACGTACATTCAAAAGACATTTCTTGGAGGTATGTATGTGTTTTGAGTTGAAGTAAATATTTTGAGCTTCGTTTCATTTTTATAAGACATTTTTCTCTTGAATTTTTTAAAGTAAGTGTTTTGGATTGGAATATGTAATTTTTGCAAAAAATTTACACTGAATTTTTTTAAACTAAATCTTTTGTGATATTTTTTGTAATTGAGTTATTGTCTATTTTTTTGAAGGATTTTTTTTGAAATTCATACCCTATTATCATGGGAAATCAAAGAACTTGTGCGAGAAAATATGATCGAAATTGAGACCCTGAGGCACGTAGAGAAGAGACTAGACAATCTCGCAAAAGAAAGTTAGAAGCCCTCTCAAATATTGAAGAGGAAAATCAACCTCAAGCAGAAATTGAAGCAGGTATGTAAATGTAAATATTATGATCTATTGATATATTTTTAAAATTTTCCCAATGTAAAATGTGAAGCTTAATTTTTATTTGATGAACTAGTTTGAAAATATTTTGTTTAATGTAAACAGATAGAGATATTCCTCAAAATATTGAAGAAGAAAATCAACCTCAAGCAGAAATTGAAGCAGGTATGTAAATGTAAATATTATGATCTATTGATATATTTTTAAAATTTTCCCAATGTAAAATGTGAAGCTAATCAACCTCAAGCAGAAATTGAAGCAGGTGTGTAAATGTAAATATTATGATCTATTGATATATTTAAAATTTTCCTAATGTAAAATGTGAAGCTTAATTTTTATTTGATGAACTAGTTTGAAAAATATTTTGTTTAATGTAAACAGACAAAGATACTCCTCAAAATATTGAAGAAGAAAATCAACCTCAAGCAGAAATTGAAGCGAGTATGTAAATGTAAATATTATGATCTATTGATATATTTAAAATTTTCCTAATATTTATTGACATATTTATTAATTTAGTGATTTATTGAATATGTAATATTTTTTCGAATATGTACAGATGAAATCACTATCGATAATGAGATGTTAGAAAATGTTGACACTCACACATATGGAGATAAAAACCCTGACCATGTTATACGATATCGTGTCAACCGCATTTTTGAAAAGTATTTCTTAAATGAGCGAGTGACAGTTCAGGCTCAAATGTTGAAAGGTCTCCTATCATCAAGGAAATTAAAAGAAGCGACGACACTATTGGGTATTTGAAAATCAACCAAAGATAAAAAAATGAAGGAAGAGGTGATAAAAAATATGAGTAGTGCTATAAAGTCAATTAAGAGATCTAGAGATAAATATGTTTCAAATGTACGTAGAGGAATACAGATGGAAATGGTTTCACCAGGTACTCAAGAGAATCGTTTGATAACATCTATGGCACGAGCACTAGGAACCTCACGAAAAACTATGCACAAACATCGAAAATTTCGACTCCAAATAGATGTAAATGATGAAATCGCTTGTTGGAGAGCTATTTGTAGGCAACCATACAAAGATAGACTTGGAGAAAATGTTAAAAAAATAATATATGAATATTGGAAGAAAAATTCGCGTGTTTCACCAACTACAAGACATGTGATGCGAAGAAGAATAGCACGAAATCAGTACGAAGAACATGAAAAACATCTCTTGGAAACCACTCAGATAGAGTTATTCAACAATTTCAAAGAAGAGAATCATCAAATTCATGTTTCACTCAGTGCTTTTGTTCAACAAAAACCATGGTATGTAAAACCTATCACCGTACGCGACACTTGTTGTTGCCCTTATCATGTGGAATTTGAGTTATATTATGTCACATTCCTTGATTTCGGTAGAACATTATGGAAGGATTCACCTCCTCCTTCCACTATCCATGAATTCATATCTCAAATTCTATGTGAAAGAGAAAGAGATGAACTATTTTACAAAAACAGATGTGTTGGTGGTAAAAAATGCAATGATTGTGGAAATTTGACTAAATTTCAAAACAAATATCGTATTGATATAAATGATCAATCATTGTCCAACATGAAAGTGAAATGGAAGAGATATGAATATATCGGTACATCGATTCAAGGTGCAAATAGTGTTAAAAGTATCGAATTACGAGAAGACAAAATTTTTCTGATAGACTTTTTGAGAAATTTTGAGGCATAAATTTACAAATACACCAAGCATTCCCATAGAGATCGATGGCAAGACTTGCAATTCAAAAAATATCGTGAAGTTTTTCCACCAGGGACCATTTTTTCAGTGATTGATTTTGCAGAAAACTACACATTTGTTCCACAAAAAGAAATTCAGAGTGAATACTATCATTCTGACCAAGTCTCCATGCTCGTCCATATTCTATATAGACATGTTGAACAAAATTTCGATCATATAGAAAGAACGAGTGAAAATCGACATATCATTAAAGAATATCACTTTTATATCAGTGATGATCGTACACATGATACATGTTTTGTACAACATTGTTTTGGAAGAATTTATGATTCATTGAAAAATCGTGGAATAACATTCAATGAACATTGGATATGGTCAGACAGATGCGCAGGTCAATTCAAATTTGCATCATCATTCTTTTGGTTGTGTTGTCTTCATAAGAAAACCTGCATTAAACATTGTTGGAATTTCTTCAAGACTGACCATGGAAAAGGAGAACATGATGGTGCAGGAGCATGCATAAAACGAGTACTTCGAAGATATCAAATGAACCACTCTGCACGCCGACTTGTGAACGTTGAAGAAGTTGTTCAATGGTGCATCGCTGCTCTAAGCCATGAGAAAAACCCATCAAGAGAAGTGTGAAGGTACATTCAATTTAATTTATATTGGAAATCTAATTTTAAACATTGCACATTTATCATGCAATGATTATTTTTAATTGTATTTTGATATCATATTTACAAATTCTTTTTCTAATTTTCCATATAAAGGTTTTTCTGGCATATTGGAATCGAAGACGTAGATAGATCAATTAGAAATGACGTTGAAACAATAAAATGGACTCGAAAATTGCATTCAATTCAAACAAAATTGTCCATAATGTGTTTGCATTGGATAAAAGAAAATATTCTTGTTTTTGTGATGTTTGCATAGACAACACAAAATCCAATGACGTTTGTGAAAACAAAATGTATGTGAACGATTGGAAACATACAGAGCTAAATACAAAGGGCAAAATGTCTCTTGCAATGTTTGAAGAAATGCAATCAGAGGAAACTACAATATCATCCGATGGTGATCGAGTTTCTGATCTTGTTAGAGAAGGTAACATTTGAATTACTTTCTAATGATTTAAAGATCTAGAAATAAATTTAAATATGAATAATTAAATGTTAAATTTATTTTATTGTGCAGGATATGTTTTTGTTGTAATTCCACCTATTGGCAACGATGGAAATGTGAAGTATTATTTGATGCGTTGCACTGAACAAAAAATGAGATTATTACAAGACTATAATGATCACGGATTTCAGTATGACAAAGGGTCTATTATACTGAAAGGTTATTTTTTCAGACAAACTCATCAAAGTGGAGACTTTGTTTACTTTGAAGACTATGAACCTGATTCCATAAGTTGTCAATATAGTCACTTGGTGTGTGCAGCACGCATAAATTTGATAGAAGTTCAATCAAAGAAAAAATTGAAAATTAAGAAATGGAAAATGTCAAAATCCGATCATGAACGGATTATTGAGGATGGAATTCCATTAGAATTTTTTTGAGTGAAGTGTCCAACAATTTATTATCTTTGGATTAAATATGTTTTAGAACTTTCAGTACTCAACTAAAAATTGAGTTGCTTATGTTATTTGTGGTTTGCACATGTTACAAATTGTTTGGGTACAAGCACGTGCTCTAGTATCAACTGAAAGTAGTTTTTCTATACATGTGCATTGATGAAAAATGTTATATGTATTGGATATATATATATATATATATATATTCTAGAATGAAATTAATTGTTCTTGTATATGTTTTCCAACCGTATGGTACAAATTATTTCACTTTATTTTGTAAGGTCAGATTTGGTCCCCATATGGCCTAGCCTCCAAGGGACGAGATAACAAGTGGTTGTACCCACTTGCACGAATCTCAGCTTTTAAGGACAATTTTACTATTTATGGCAGGCATCTTACATGATGTCCTAGCCAAGGATAGATTCTCTTTGTTTCAAGTTTTCGGTAAAAGTTGTCACCGAATGACCTACTAGGATATTATAAATACTGGGTAAACCCACGAAGTTGGGTTACACTTTTGTGAGAATCTAGGGTGGAAATTTTTTTTTCTCAACAATTCACTGTTAAAGAGTTCGACCGAACTTTCGAAATTAGTTCGCCTGAACTCATTCTACCGTTTACATTGACGACGTACTGATGGCGTGGGAAAACATATTTTTTGCCAGAGATTGGAAAATCGGCAACATAAGTTCGGCCGAACTCTTAAAATATTCTGGTCGAACTTTAGTTTATAAATACACTAGCCCGGAGTCGTTAAGCGGTTTCAGGCTTATTCTTTTTCTGCATATGATATGTGTTTCTATGTCTGTTGTATGCGTCTACATCTTGTTGTTTGGCCTCGGCTCTTGCTGTTCAGATTTGCAGGTTGGCTTCGAATTTTGAATTTGTTCTCGGCTCTTGCTGTTCGGATTTGCAAGTTGGCTCCGAATTTCAAATTTGTTCTCGGCTTTTGCTATTAGAAATTGCAGGTTGGCTTTGAATTTATGTTTATGATTTTTTTTTTATGTGCTGCTAAATTAATATTTCATATGCGGTTAGTTGATATCTCAGAAACTTTGTATGCAGTATCTTTGAGATTTTATGTAATGATCTGGTTATTATCATGGATTTTTTTTTTTTTGGCTGGAAGAAAAAAACTCTGGTTTATATTATGTACCAGTTCATATAGTCTTCAATCATAGATCATTACATAGATCACATTGATATAATATCTTTATTGAAACCCATACCTTCCTTCCAGTATTACTTGTTGCCTCTTTGTACCATAAATTTTCTTACATATATCTTGTAGAAAAAACCAAAACAGTAACAAACTTGTTGTATACGCTTAAATCACCATAATCTATAGCATTATAATTATAACAGTAAGTGATTATATGCCTTCTGAGGCATGTTTTCTACAGCCCTAAAATTTTCTCATCATAATCTTCACATATATGTGAAGATAGTGCACCATGTCGTCCTTATATGGCTTTGGAAAGTTCTCTAAATATTCTCTACCCCCTCTGAATCAAACCATCTTTGCAGAATGGACTGTAATACATCTACTGGCAAGACTCTAAACTTATTGACAAAAAAATCCCAACAAAACTGATAATGACACTGACTACAAACTATTACAGGACTGGGTCTGACATTCCTAGAACTTGAAGCTTCATCCTGTCTCAAAGGTCTGAACATTTTAATTTCTTTGACTGTTTCTGCACCTTCTCGAGTAAGCATATCAGCAAGATAATTCTCTGCACCAGATTTGTAGACAATTTCAAACTCAAAACCTTCAAGCCAAATTTCCCATCTTAGAAGTCTGGTACTCCCTTGCTCAAGCAGCTTCTTATTTGCCAAGATATTTTTCATATGTTTCAAATCTGTTCGAACAACAAACTTCGCACTTTTCAGAAACAGATTTAACCTTTTGATACCCCTCTTAACTGCAAGAATCTCCTTATGGGAAGAAGGATATTTCTTCTCAGTATCATTAAAAGTTCCAGAGGAGTAAGCACAAACTAATTATTTTCTTCCATGCTTCTGGAGAAGTACAACTGCCCATGTGTGATCAGAAGCACCTGTTTCAAGAATAAAAGGAAGATTAGAATCAGGAAGTTTCAACTTTGGCAAATCATTTACCTTGCTTTTAATATTTCTAACAGCCGCAGTCATATCATCTGTCCATCCTGATGCCTTTTTTTTCAACCTGTTTTGCAACACCTTAGTATCATCTCCCTGTTTTTCATAAAATTGTCTTATGTAATTAAGACAACCGAGAAACCTTTGCAATGTTTTGACATCTGGAATTACATCAGGAAACTTGGTTAAATGAACAAGAACATGAGGCTGTAGGTTAACTCTTCCTTTCTCTATATGCAAACCCAAATAGTCTATTCTGACTTTTCCAATTTGAAAATTTTCTTCAGAGTCAGAAAGCACAAGCCCATGTTTATAAACCAATGTATAAAAATGTTCTAAATGCTTTTTGTGGCTGTTTATATCACGACTAAAAACAAGAAAATCATCTATATATACAATAATATACTCCTCCCCAGCAAAAATATCTTCCATCCTTTTCTGAAATTCTGAAGGAGCATTTTTAAGACCAAAAGGTAAGACTGTCCACTGATACTGGCCATGAGGAACGGTGAAGGCAGTCTTGTAGCGATCAACAGGAATGATGCCAATTTTCCAGAACCCACTTTTTAAATCAAACTTACTAAAAACATTAGCATTGGCAATTTTTGCTAGCATCAATTCTTTATTAGGTAAAGGATAGCTAATAGGGAGCAGGGCTTCATTAAGAGCCTTATAATTGATAACAAACCTTTTCTTTCCTCGTTTCTGTTCACTATGCTTGTTAACATAAAAAGCTGGGCAAGCCCAAGGACATTTGCATGGCTCGATTAGTTTCTGCTCTAATAGCTGGCTGATCTCTTGTCGGAAAAGTTCTTGCTCAGAAGGGCTCATATGATTTGCACTAGCCTTTTGTGGCTTAGGAGTATAATTTTCTTTATAGGGAAGACTCACAAAATATTTTTCCCTTGTCTAGAAAGCATCTGGATGACTAGCAGTGCAATCTGTGCGAAGCTTAGCTGCAATATTTTCAAGAACTTGTGGACCATGAAGTTCAGCATTTTTGACAATCCTGTTAATCTTGGTAAGATCTTACAGACAATGCTAAAGCTGATCTTCTTCTGAGGGAGCAACCTTAACCTTGTAATCACTGGATGATGGCAATTCAACAGTACCACTTTTGGTAGTGAAAGTAATAGTGCCATTACCAAAAGTAATTGGGAGAAGATCATTTAGAAAATCTTGTCCTAATAGAAAATAACAACCTGTATCAAAACTGTACAAAGTTACTCTGACAGTAACATCATTCAAACAAATCGGAAAATTTTGGGCTATATGATTAATTTCCATCAAATATTTTGTGATAGCCCTAAACTGGAGCTTTGAAGGATTCCAATATTGAGCAGGAATAGCACCAAACTTACAACAACTGCTCATAGCTCCTGAGTCAATTTGTGCATCAAGAGTGTATTCCTTAATCTTGGGCAGTTTAATTTTGATAGGAATAATCACTCTATCACCTATTCCCATGATTTTCATCTCTTCTATCTTTGGTTCTTCAATCAAGACTGGACTTCTTTTGGGAGGTTCTTGCAATAGAACAGATGATAATCTTGAATTACAGTCATCATACTCAGAAATAAGAATTTGCAGTTTAGCAGAAAGATTGATCATTTCTGCTCTAGTATGATGAATAGAAGATTCTAAATCTGTAATCTTCTTTTGAAGAGAGCTGATTGTATCCATACCTTCTTTTGGATGTTCAGTAATTGTCAATGGTTTGAATATTGAATCAAATTATCTTTCAATAAAGGCATCATCATCAAAATTCTTCTTCTTTGATTTAGAAGGCAATTGTTTTTCTAGGCCTTCTAATTTTTCATGCAACCTTCTTCTAGCAGTAAACTGAGCTGGACCAAGCATTGCCATTTCAGCTTTGACTGCTGCAATCTTCATTTGCAATTGTTCTGAGGAATTAGAAAAGAACATTTCAATATCAGGAATAAAAGTTTCATCTGAATCAGAGGATTCAGAGTCTATTGTCAATCTCCCAATATTAGGAACTTCACAAGTTTCAGAATCAGAAGAGCTGAAGATCTCAAAATATTCTCCATCAGAATGAGATATTAAATCCCAATCTTGAGGATCATGTATAGTAGAAAAGATATCTACTATCTTCATTTGTTTCTAATCCTTCTTCTGACTACATGTATTTGCATAGTGTCCTTCCTTTCCACAGATAAAACAGACAACTTTTTTAGAAGGTTTAGATCTTTTCCTGAATACCATTCTCCTTCCTTTCTTGAATGATTTCTTGGGAGAATAATATTTCTTTTTTCTAGGATAGTACTTATCTAATTTACAAGAACAAGAATGTTTAGAAACCTTTTTCTTCATCTTTCCATGGCATCCAAAATTATAGGTTTCTTTGAAATTATTGCATAATTTTGTGCTGAAATGCATTTGCTTTTTGAAATTCTTTTTAGCCTTTTCAGCAGCACATTCTCTTTGGAGAATAGAGACAATCAACTGATGGATTGCAGCAAATGACTGTCCGTCAAGATTGATCTTATGCTCATCTATATGTTGATTGATCAGATCTGGTATTTTTCCTGGCATTGATGCTATATAATATCTCAAATATGCAGGATTATGAGAATCATGAGCCTGGTAAAGCAATTTTTGCATAACACAGTAATAATCTTGTAAATAATCAATATTACATAATCTTTGAGACAAGAACAACTGTGCATGATGATGAGAATCTTCAGGAACTACTCCTACAAACTCATTCCTTAAAGCATCAAATAGCATTTTTGGTGGGTTATCTTCTTCATCAATTATGGCATTTTTATTCTCTTCAGAAAGTTTATCCCACCATTGTTTGACTACACCAGTAAATGAACAAGAAATCTGTGTTACTATATCAGACCAATCAGCATGGGTTTCTGCCTTTCTTTGTAATGCCCAGGCATACAAATTATGTAATACATCTATCACTGCATCTGTATCCAAGCAATCTATGTTTATTAGCAAAGTGTTTCCATAACCATTATTGCTAGGATTTTGTGCTCTGGCATTAATATTCTGGAGATTATCAGCATATCTCCCAAAAGGACTTGAGGCAGAGGCTTCATGGTTTGTTTCAGTAGCATTCCTTCTTCCTTTATGTGGGAAATTAAATGGCTCAGTTCTATCTCTTTTAGAACTTGGTTCTCCTTGGGTAGGTTCACCAGGGGTTCTAGTAGTGCTAGTTTCTCTAGACATAGCAAGAATGCTTTTAGGAGCAGATGGTTGGCCATTTTCTAACAAAATTCTTAAACTTACATACTTCTTTAGAAATCTATAACTTTCCACAGAAGGAAGCTCTTGTAATCTTTTCCTCATTAGTGCTATCTTTTCTATAGCTAAAGATATTCCTTTTTGGACCTTTTCAGTTTTTGTAATGTCAATATTCTCTACCCCCTTAAAAAGAATGCTTTTGGTAGAGGATTCTGGCACTGATGATTCAGGAACTGATGAAGAGAATTTAAGCTTTGGACTAGACAGATCAACTGCTCTATAATGTGGAGGAGAAACAGGAGCAGGAAGAGCATGTTTAAGGTGCTCTAAAGATTTTGCGATAATTCCCATGTTAGAATTGATATCATTGAGTTGCTGGGAATGTTCATGCTGATCCCCCAAGAGTGCATCATAACTGGTATGCAACCTTTTGATATGTTCTTTAACCTCTAAGACATCTTTGGCTAGATCATCAATATTTTATAACATACACACTATTTGGTAATTAGTGTAGTTATGTACTTTCTCTGATTCTAGTTGATCTATGTCTGTGACAGGCTTTGTATGCAACCATTGCATATCAGCTTTTAAAGTTCCATTCTGGAACGTTCTTCTTGACTTTCCTGTATCCAAATATCTTTCATTAATTTTGGCAGATAATTCTTGAGGGCCTCTGGGTAGGCCACTAAAAATTTTGATATCTGGAATCAAAACTTGGCTTGGGGATTCTGTTTGGAAAGTGGATGTAGATGTAGACGGAACACAATATTCACATTGGTCATTGATGTGAGATGTAGATCTTCTGGGATGATCTATTTTGACTGGAGGAACCAGATATCTGACAGACATACTTTTAGGAATAACTGGAGTAGATTGTGGAGACTTATTTCTGGGAACAGAAGATTTAGGAAGAGTAAAAGTGGGATCAACTGTATAGGATGGAGAAGGGTTATTATTATGATTAACTCTACCCCCCAAAAATGGAGATCTTTGGATAGTGGTCAAAGAGCGAGGGAGAGTAGGAGAAGTGAACTTCAAACCGGTAGTGCCATCAGAATGTTGGACTGTAGACAACTGTTGTGGTTGTTTGGATGTTTGCAGTTGAGGATATTTTTGAGATGTTTGCAGTTGTCAGGGAGGGTACAGGCTGCAAATCCAATCTGCAAAGGAGCAGTATTTCCTGGACCAACAACAACACCTTCTTTGAGGGCACATTTTTTCAAATTAGGATGCAGTGGTGGCATGGTAGTGGATACAAAACGGATACAAATGGAAGCATGTAGCTGAGCTATTTGTGTTTGTGGAGCTACATCAAAACCATGAAACTGAATATAGGCATGTAGAAATTCATTAATGTAAGGATCAGTCAGAGACACTTGATATCTTGGGATAACGGATGACCATGCAGGACCATTGTTAAGTGGGCTTTGAAATCCTCCTATCAAAGCATCATGAAACTGATTCATTCTAGTATCCAAAACACATGCAAGGCAAGATGTATTTAAGCCGAAGCGGACTAAGGGGTTTATACCGAACTGAAGCATTCCAAGATGAATGTATTTATAACCTTTACTTAACCCCCATTCAATATCTTCAGGTTTAATTAATGGAATCTGATAAACATCTTGACCAGTAGAAACAGGAATATTCATAGAAGTAAATCTAAACAACTGAGCAGATTTAAACGGGAAAGTGGGAAGCTTGTATAATTTATCAACATCAATCTCTGGCAATGTCCAGTTAGGATCAGGTTCAAACTCTTGAACCACAACTCTTTCATCATATAGAACATCATTTTCATGAGATTTATTCAGATACTTAGTAAGAAAATACCATCGATTCTTATGAGCAATTTTTCTATCTTCGGGCTTTTGAAAAGAAAACTCATTCATATAACCAGCCATTGCAGAAAAGTATAAGTAAGAACCTGAACATAGAAGTAAATAGAAGATTTCTTGCACCAGGAAAGCAAAACACGGCTGTCCGTCGCCTCAACAGCTCTCAACCAGCGCCTTACAGTCACCTTCAGACCCGTGGACAGGAACTCAGACAAATACCATACAATGGAAAACCAAATATTGGAGAAACTAGTCGGACAAAGAACCAGATGGCTCTGATACCAATTTTATAAAAACAGATCGCACAAGCTTCATACAACCACTGAAAGATGCTCACCCATATTATTATACTGAAACTGAGATAAAGAAATCAGATTATAGCGCCGTGATGCTAGCAGATCAGGTAGAATACCCGCAGAAGCAGAGCAGGGAGATTTAATACAGACTCAATGTACAGACTTAGAGAACTTTCCGTGATGCTAGCAGATCAGGAACAAATTCCCGCAGAAGCAAGGCAGGGAAATATCTCAGACTAAGACTCTAGACACTCAAACTCTCCAACTCCGAATGCCAAATGAGGTGATGCAGCAAGTATTTATAGCATTCGAGTAGGTCACCCAGTAAAAACTTTTACCGGATACCGGAGAAACAAAGCATCTACTTTCGGCTAGGATATCGTGCAAGATACCTATCACGAGAGTACTAAGTTAAGATTCTTATCACATGTTTACTATTTACCTAGGATTCGGGCAAGTGGGGACAACCACTTGTTATCTCGTCCCTTGGAGGCTAGGCCATATGGGGACCGAATCCGACACAATCAAAAGGAAATAAGGCCAGAATCTAGGACATCGGCTCTTTAAGTACAATTATTACACAGTGGAGATTTTTATTCGGGCAAATCCCACGAAAACCAAAATATACAACAAAATAATTGCAAAGATATCAAATGAGTGATCTTTACAATCAGTCACTATTCTCCCATTCTTCAGTAGAATCTTCATGTTCACGATCATATCTTTCTCTTTCATATTTCTCTAGAAGTCTGTCTATATTTGGAGCAATGATATCAGCAGGAAGAGATTCATCAAGCCATGGTGGTGCTTGTTCTCGAAAACAACAGTAGAAGGGGAAGGAAAAGACATTTGAAGGTCTATGTCTAGGATCAACAAAAATTTCACCCCTAAAACTGATAAATAGTCTAAATGAATTCTCTTGAGGATTGTCTATGACAACTACAGTATCATAATGGAGAAATTCAAATTCAACAGTATAGTCATACATTGCAGCAATATGAATTTCCCAAATGAGTGTACTTATAGTGTCAGGGAAATAACTATTGACGATGAATGACTGGCATGGCATATATTTGAACAGGAATAGTTTGAACCACAGACTCCAATAGCTGACTGAATTTTCTAGTTCAGATGCATAAAATATGACTCTAACATAACCATGTATTCTAGCTTGCTGGTGGATGGTAAAATAATCTTGCCATGACCAATCAGTATTTTGGATGAATGCAAAGTAGATAGGGACGTGTTCATTGTTAAATGCATAGTATACTTTGAATGGTCTACTCCTATAGGGTAGTTCCCTCCCATAGGCTAACATACACTCTTCTGAATCAAACCATCTTTGCAGAATGGACTGTAATACATCTACTGGCAAGACTCTAAACTTATTGACAAAACAATCCCAACAAAACTGATAATGACACTGACTACAAACTATTACAGGACTGGGTATGACATTCCTAGAACTTGAAGCTTCATCCTGTCTCAAAGGTCTGAACATTTTAATTTCTTTGACTGTTTCTGCACCTTCTCGAGTAAGCATATCAGCAAGATAATTCTCTGCACCAGATTTGTAGACAATTTCAAAATCAAAACCTTCAAGCCAAATTGCCTATCTTAGAAGTCTGGTACTCCCTTGCTCAAGCAGCTTCTTATTTGCCAAGATATTTTTCATATGTTTCAAATCTGTTCAAACAACAAACTTCACACTTTTCAAAAACAGATTGAACCTTTTGATACCCCTCTTAACTGCAAGAATCTCCTTATGGGAAGAAGGATATTTCTTCTCAGTATCATTAAAAGTTCCAGAGGAGTAAGTACAAACTAATTCTTTTCTTCCATGCTTCTGGAGAAGTACAGCTGCCCATGTGTGATCAGAAGCATCTGTTTCAAGAATAAAAGGAAGATTAGAATCAGGAAGTTTCAACTTTGGAAAATCATTTACCTTTCTTTTAATATTTCTAACAGTTGCAGTCATATCATCTGTCCATCCTGATGCCTGTTTTTTCAACTTGTTTTGCAACACCTTAGTATCATCTCCCTGTTTTTCATAAAATTGTCTTATGTAATTAAGACAACCTAGAAACCTTTGCAATGTTTTGACATCTGGAATTACATCAGGAAACTTGGTTAAATGAACAAGAACATGAGGCTGCAGGTTAACTCTTCCTTTCTCTATATGCAAACCCAAATAGTCTATTCTGACTTTTCCAATTTGAAACTTTTCTTTAGAGTCAGAAAGCACAAGCCCATGTTTATAAACCAATGTTTAAAAATGTTCTAAATGCTTTTTGTGGTTGTTTATATCACGATTAAAAACAAGCAAATCATCTATATATACAATAATATAATCCTCCCCAGCAAAAATATCTTCCATCATTTTCTGAAATTCTGAAGGAGCATTTTTAAGGCCAAAAGGTAAGACTGTCCACTGATACTGGCCATGAGGAACGGTGAAGGAAGTCTTGTAGCGATCAGCAGGAATGATGCCAATTTGCTAGAACCCACTTTTAAAATCAAACTTACTAAAAAAATTGGCATTGGCAATTTTTGCAAGCAGCAATTATTTATTAGGTAAAGGATACCTAATAGGGAGAAGGGCTTCATTAAGAGCCTTATAATTGATAACAAGCCTTTTCTTTCCTCGTTTATGTTCACTATGCTTGTTAACATAAAAAGTTGGGCAAGCCCAAGGACTTTTGCATGGCTCGATTAGTTTCTGCTCTAATAGCTGGCTGATCTCTTGTCGGCAAAGTTCTTGCTCAGAAGGGCTCATATGATTTGCACTAGCCTTTTGTGGCTTAGGAGTATAATTTTCTTTATAGGGAAGACTCACAAAGTATTTTTCCCTTGTCTAGAAAGCATCTGGACGACTAGCAGTGCAATCTATGTGAAGCTTAGATGAAATATTTTCAAGAACTTGTGGACCATGAAGTTCAGCATTTTTGACGATCCTGTTAATCTTGGTAAGATCATGTAGACAATGCTGAAGCTGATCTTCTTCTAAGGGAGCAACCTTAACCTTGTAATCACTGGATGATGGAAATTCAACAGTACCACTTTTGGTAGTGAAAGTAATAGTGCCATTACCAAAAGTAACTGGGAGAATATCATTTAGAAAATCTTGTCCTAATAGAAAATCACAACCTGTATCAAAACTGTACAAAGTTACTCTGACAGTAACATCATTCAAACAAATCGGAAAATTTGGGACTATATGATTAATTTCCATCAAATCTTTAGTGATAGCCCTAAACTGGAGCTTTGTAGGATTCCAATATTGAGCAGGAATAGCACCAAACTTACAACAACTGCTCATAGCTCATGAGTCAATTTGTGCATCAAGAGTGTATTCCTTAATCTTGGGCAGTTTAATTTTAATAGGAATAATCACTCTATCACCTATTCCCATGATTTTCATCTCTTCTATTTTTGGTTCTTCAATCTATACTGGATTTTTCTTGGGAGGTTCTCTCAGTAAAACTGATGACAATCTAGAATTACAGTCATCATACTTAGAAATAAGGATTTGCAATTTAGCAGACAGATTGATCATTTCTGCTCTAGTATGATGGATAGATGACTCTAGATCTGTGATCTTCTTTTGAATAGAAGTGATTGTATCCATACCTTCTTTTGAATGTTCAGTAATTGTCACTGGTTTGAACATTGAATCAAATTCTTCTTCAATAAAAGCATCTTCTTCAAAACATTTCTTTTTTGACTTAGAAGGCAGTTGTCTTTCTAGGCCTTCTAACTTTTCTTGCAACGTTCTTCTAGCAGTAAACTGAGCTGGACCAAGCATTTCTATTTCAGATTTGACTACTGCAATCTTCATCTGCAATTGTTCTGAGGAATTAGAAAAAACATTTAGTTTCATCTGAATCAGAGGATTAAGAGTCTATTTTCAATCTCCTAATATTAGGAACTTCACAAGTTTCGGAATCAGAAGAACTGGAGATCTCAAAATATTCTCCATCAGAATGAGATATTAAATCCCAGTATTGAGGATCATGTATAGTAGAAAAGATATCTACTATCTTCATTTGTTTCTTATCTTTCTTCTGACTACATGTATTTGCATAGTGTCCTTCCTTTCCACAGATAAAATAGACAACTTTTTTAGAAGGGTTATATCTTTTTCTAAATACCATTCTCCTTCCTCTCTTGAATGAATTCCTGGGAGAATAATATTTCTTTTTTGTAGGATAGTACTTGTCTGATTTACAAGAACAGGAATATTTAGAAACCTTTTTCTTCATTTTTCCATGGCAACCAAAATTATAGGTTTCTTTGAAGTTGTTGCACAATTTTGTGCTGAAATGCATTTGCTTCTTAAAATTCTTCTTTGCCTTTTCAGCAGCACATTCTCTCTGTAGAATTGTGACAATCAACTGATGGATTGCTGCAAATGATTGTCCTTCAAGATTAATCTTATGCTCATCTATATGTTGATTGATCAGATCTGGTATTTTTCCTGGCATGGATGCTATATAATATCTCAGATATGCAGGATTATGAGAATCATGAGCTTGGTAAAGTAATTTTTGCATAACACAATAATAATTTTGCAAATAATCAATATCACATAGCCTTTGTGACAAGAATAATTGTGCATGATGATGAGAACCTTCAGGAACTGCTCCTACAAACTCATGTCTTAAAGAGTCAAATAGCATTTTTGGTGGATCATATTCTTCATCAATTATGGCATTTTTATTTTCTTCAGAAAGCTTATCCCACCATTGTTTGACTACACCAGTAAATGACCAAGAAATCTGTGTTATTATATCAGACCAATCAGCATGGGTTTCTGCCTTTCTCTGTAATGCCCAAGCATACAGATTATGTAAGACATCTATAATTGCATATGTATCCAAGCAATCAATATTGATTAGCAAAGTTTTTCCATAACCATTATTTCTAGGATTTTGTGTTCTGGCATTAATATTCTGGAGATTATCAGCATATCTCCCAAAAGGACTTGAGGTAGAGGCTTCATGAGCTGTTTCAGTAGTAGCATTTCTTCTTCCTTTATGTGGGAAATTAAATGGCTCAGTTCTATCTCTTTTAGAACTTGATTCTCCTTGAGTAGGATCACCAGGGGTTCTAGTGGTACCAGTTACTCCAGACATAGCAAGAATGCTTTTAGGAGCAGATGGTTGGCCATTTTCTAACAAAATTCTTAAATTGACATACTGCTTTGGCAATCTATAACTTTCCACAGAAGGAAGCTCTTGTAATATTTTCCTCATTAGTGCTATCTTTTTTGTAGCTAAAGATATTCCTTTTTGGACCTTTTCAATTTTTGTAATGTCAATATTCTCTACCCCCTTAAAAAGAATGCTTTTGTTAGAGGATTCTGGAACTGAGGATTCAGGAATTGATGAAGAGAATTTAAGCTTTGGACTAGACAGATCAACTTCTCTATAATGTGGAGGAGAAACAGGAGCAGGAAGAGCATTCTTAAGATGCTCTAAAGATTTTGCGATAATTCCCATGTTAGAATTGATATCATTGAGTTGTTGGGAATGTTCATGCTGACCCCCCAAGAGTGCATCATAACTGGTATGCAACCTTTTGATATGTTCTTTAACCTCTAAGACATCTTTGGCTAGATCATCAATATTTTGTAACATACACACTATTTGGTAATTAGTGTAGTTATGTACTTTCTCTGATTCTGGTTGATCTAGGTCTGTGACAGGCTTTGTATGCAACCATTGCATATCAGCTTTTAAAGTTCCATTCTGGAACGTTCTTCTTGACTTTCCTGTATCCAAATATCTTTCATTAATTTTGGCAGATAATTCTTGAGGGCCTCTGGGTAGGCCACTAAAACTTTTGATATCTGGAATCAAAACTTGGCTTGGGGAAACTCATAAGTGTAATTATGCTGAACCTATCTCTATAGTTTATTGAATTGTTTCAAATGTGCTTTTATTTATTGGATGTTACGCTTTTTGATAATATCTTAGGTTAAGAAATAAGTGGATAAGATATTTTTAACCTCAAAGAAAATGTCACAATGAAATTTGATTGATTTATTTAGTGATTTTTCAATATATAACCTATTTTCAAAATTATATTTTGTTTTGAGTGATATTAATGTATAGATATATATCTAAAAAGTTTGTAGGTTATTTATTTTCAAAATTAAATTCTGTTTTGAGTAATGTTATTGAAATTTTTGTAATTAAAGTAAGTGTTTTGCGTTTCTGTAATAAGGTCTAGATTGCAGCCCATGAACAGGACTAGGAACAACTCTGGTCAAGTCACATAGGGAGGAACTATTCAGCCTTTGCTGAAGGTGCTGAGTCAAATGAATCAAATGTTATTATTTCTTAAAATTCTTCCTTTCCCGCTATTTCTTCCACTGAGTAAACAATATCTTCCTTTCTTTATGCGGCCCATTCAGCATTCGTCTATGTCGCTTTTACCCTCGCACTTAATACTTTCAAAAATGCAACGTCAGTCAATCACTATTTATGCCACCGACAACTTCTGGACATGAGAAAGGCTTTATGTTTGTCATTTATGTTACACAATATTTACATGAACAAGACTAGGAACAACTCTGGTCAAGTCACATAGGGAGGAACTATTCAACCTTTGCTGACGGTGCTAAGTCAACTGAATCAAATGCTATTATTTCTTAAACTTCTGCCTTTCTCGCTACTGTTTCCACTGAGTACATAGGATCTGCCTTTCTTCCTGCAGCCCTTTCAACCGTTGTCTATGCCACTTTTACCCTCGTACTTAATACTTTCAAAAGTGCGATGTCAGTAAATCAATCTTTACGCCACCGACAACTTCAGGACATGAGAAAGGCTTTATGTTACACAATATTTACATGATATAGGACAGAAAAGAAGCGTTTTTTGTTTCTGTAATAAAAGTTTTTGGAACATTTTTTGTTTTTTTCAGCTTTAGGACATGAGAAAGGCTTTCTGTTACACAATATTTATATGATATAGGGCAGAAAAGAAGTGTTTTGCATTTCTGTAATAAAAGTTTTTCAAGCATTTTGTGTTTTGTTCAGCTTCAGGACATGAGAAAGGATTTTTGTTTGTCATTTTTTTTACACAATATTTACATGATATAGGACAGAAAAGAAGTGTTTTGTGTTTCTGTAATAAAAAAATTGGAACATTTTGTGTTTTGTTTAGCTTCAGGACATGAGAAAGGCTTTCTGTTTGTCATTTATGTTACACAATATTTACATGATATAGGACATAAAAGAAGTGTTTTGCGTTTTTGTAATAAAAGTTTTTGGAACATTTTGTGTTTTTTTCAGCTTCAGGACATGAGAAAGGCTTTCTATTTGTCATTTCTGTTACACAATATTTACATGATATAGGACAAAAAATAAGTGTTTTGCGTTTTTGTAATAATTTTTTTTGGAACATTATGTGTTTTGTTTTTTATAGAAGTCGTTGCACAAATCGATAAAGACTAGCGGTACCAAATGTAAATGAGATAATGCTGAAATCTTCTCTTATCCAAGCTCCTTTCTGTGGTGGTAATGAAACATAAATAGCACCAATATTGTGGCTTTAATTAATTACAATTACACTAAATAACATCAAAACTATATAACACCAAAAATATCCTTTGAAGAAATACAAACTTCATCTGAATTGAATCTTTGTATTTAGCCTGAAATTTAGTCCTTTTGTAATGAGTCGACATGACTTAGTGACTCAGTGAATGAGATAATGAAATGTAGTCAATAGAAGAAACAATAGCTATAAGGAAAAAATTTAGTTTAACTCCAGGTTATTTTTCATCTAGTAAACATACATCAACAGAAATTCAAATATCTTGTAAAAACAGTAGACATACATGTTAACTTATTTTTCATCCAGTAAACATACATCAACAAAAATATAAAGACCTTGTACAAACAATAAACATAAATGATAACGAACACTGAATTCTAGTATGCATAAATACTGTGAATCCAAATATTAGTCCACTTAAAAGTTGTAGTGAATCAGAAGAGACATATTATACAACCTTCCTAAATTGAAGGTCTCACTCTTTCATCATTAATATAACCATTTGTCACTTGTCTAGCCTTTTATTGTTTCCTAACAAAATTTTTTGTTTTGATAATAGTTATAGATTTTTGTTAGGAAACAGTAATTATAAAGTATTTTTGACAAATATATTAACAATGAAGAATGAACCTAGCTACATTCTTCAACATCTAAGAGACACAATTGTATTGTGATATTTTCCCTTCTTTCCAACTTAGTCCATCCTTCTAGAAAAATCCCTTTTAATGAAGCAGATATATCCATACTGATATATTCCATTTTTATATTTGTTTACCAACAACTATTTCATTTTGGACTTATATATCTGAAAACTATGCTCATTGAATTTATGCATATATATCTTTAAACTACTTGAAACTATTTTATTTCACCATAGGAATAAATTCGATATATCTCCCATTTTAATGGGGTCTATCACATTTCGAGAAAAGCACATTAGCCATAAAAGTTTCCCATTGAAACCAAAAGTAATTTGATACAAAACATAGGTTTTAACCTTATATAGTTAATTGTTTCGAATATATTCTTAATAAAATGAAAAAAATTCAATGTAAAATACATGCATTAACATATAATTTACTCCCCCAGATGCGGGTGAAAGGTAGCGTGAAGAGGCGCCACGGGGCCGCCATGAGGGAGGACACTCGGTGGCTCCATGTGGTAGGTCCTAGGGAGAAGCACTATGTTAAATATTGGTGTGACGACGCCATTACTCCACCCTCTGCCACCCTACTGTCGACGTACCAGGCCTACTTTGCATTTAAGCTGCCAGCCATGGCCTTTAAACCCACCAACTTGGCTCTCTCCTTCACTCTTTGCCCTGCTCATTCGCTCTTTGTGCTTTTCTCTATTTTCGCTCCCTTGCCTATGGTGCACAGCCTTCACCCTTCCAAGCAAGGTGTTCGCTCAGGATGTCTCCTTCCTCAGAAATTTGCCGTTGCCTCCACCTGGTCAGGAGACTCCCCTCCTGGACCATCATGCCATGGCATCATAGGCAGAGATGTTGAAGAGCTGGTGGGTGTGGCCAGCCCTTTCGCCCTCCTCGACCTCCCCTGTCGCCCTCTCATGGCCACAATATGAATCTCTCTATCGATTGAAATGAATTCGATGGCTCCCCCCTTATCAATTTGAATGCCCAGCTTTCTCTGTAGCTCCATGCTCTGGCCCTGCTCTCCTCCACCTCCCGCATCAAGAAGCAAGCTCGTAATTATACCATCTCCCCTGAACCTGATTTCACCCCCCACAAACTGAAATCCCTTTCGGTGCAAACCGCCTCCAGTGGCAGTAACGACTCAAATGGTTCAGAAGGTAATCGCGAAGGTAGTCCAGACCTGTATGTTGGTGGCTTCTTGGACCTAAATGCAGGCGGCTTCTCTAAGATCCCAGAAATCCATCAGCCTAATGACTATGCAGCAAATTCAGGCATCCCAGCTTCGCCATGCCAACCTCCAAAAACACACGCGTTCAACAAAGGGATGGAGGAGGATGACTACGTGTGTAGGATCCTTGAAGAATTTCCAACTTCCAGCGACAAGCATGCAGGTCATCCATAGAACTTCTTTTCATCTCTCCTCGGCATGCACATGTTTAAAAATTATTTTCTTTGGTTTTTTTGGTCAACTCTGAAAACTACACCTATTGGTTTCCCATCATGGGCAGCAGTCCCTTTTCGACTTTTAAGGACTGGTTTCCCCACTAGGGGCAGTCCAGCACTTGGAATAAATCTCTTGAATATTCCCTCTGGAATGAACCTGTTCACTCTTGAGGATGCGACTTGTAACCTTTTGTTTCATATGATCTAATAGAAGTAGTATAACTTAGAAAAAAAAACATATAATTTACTCGAGAAACCCAAAATGAGAAGATCATTTTTTTTATTAGTATATTAATTTTTAGACCATGAGACACACACACACACACACATATGTATGTATGCATATATGTATATATCCCACGACAATTATAAACTACCAATAAATTGCCTTGGATCAGATAAAACTTTAGTTCTTTAACTGAAATGGTAGAACCATGGGGTAAATCACCATGCACTAGAAAAATGCTAAAAGAAAAAAAACATGGGATGAAAACCATCATAAAGGTAGAATTTTTTTTCCCAAAACATTTTTTTGGGGCACTACCCCTAAACACTTGTGTGTGTGAGATTTTCCGTCTCTATGAAACCCTAAAGTGGGGGTATTTTCCTCCCATTTTATTCCCACCACTAATATTAGAAAAATATATAGTGCATGGGGGTATTCACATAAATAATATAACACATACCAAACATCCAATAATTCTCCTTAATGTGACCATCAATGTCGCAATGGTTAGAATTATTTCTACTAACCTTGCATGGATATGTAGTGGATATTTTATTCTTATCCTTCTCCCATTTCTAGTTCTTATTCCCCTCCTTCAAAGCTTCTTGGTGCTATTTTTTCTTTAAACCACTTAAGTATCCATTATTTTGGCCTATGGTTTCTATATAATGTGTGTATACACATGGCTCATACATTATCCTTAGCTTGGAAAGAATCACTTGTTTTTGTAGATGGTTATATAGACCCCATATATACTTAAGGAGTACATTTGGGCTCTTGGGAAATATATCCAACAATATGACCATATTTTTGAACTTAGTACACTCTTATACACCCTTATGTCTACGTAAAGTAGTGTGAGTGATTCCACGGGTCCTCTACACACTTCATAGGGTATAATTGGGATAGACAGTGTTAACTTGTACAAGTTCTATAGACAAAGTCTGTACAGGGCTAGGTAGCCTTTGGATCTCATCTTTTATGAAAGGTGACATATCCAGTAAATGCCCCTAAAGTCAATCTTTGGAATAGATCTAATTAGAAGTTCTTCATTTTAATATTTATAAACCACAACCACTTTAAGGCAAATTGTGTACATGTGTCACTTCTCCCATAAACTCTTAAGGCAAACTTTAAAGCATACATGTGTCATTTCTCACATAAACTCTACAAGGTTCTACAGGCAGAGTCTGTAAAGGGTCGGGTAGTGTTAACTTATATAAGTTCTAAAGGCAAAGTCTGTAAAGGGCCAGGTAGCCTCTAGATCTCATCTTTTCTGAAAGGTGACATATCCAATAAATTCCCCTACAGTCAATCTCTGGAACAGATCTAAATAGAAGTTCTTCATATCCACAAACCCCAACCACTTTAAGGAAAATTGTGTACATGTGTCATTTCTCCCATACATGTGTCATTTCTCCCGTAAATTCTTAGTCCAAGTTTTTAAAGCATGTGTCATGTTGGCTTTCTCCCATTAACTTTAAAGCATTTTTTAGTAAGTGCATAAAATAATTTTGCAAACCATGACATGTCATTTCTCCCACAAACTAAATGCTTTCTCTCATTAATTCAAGGAAAAATTTAAGGCCTAAAAATTGAACCTAAAGTGGTTGAACTCTCATAGGATTTTGAACTTCCATAGGATTTTAGTCTATCTGTTGAGTGTTAAATACTACAAGTTCTAAAGGCAAAGTCTGTAAAGGGCCAGGTAGGCTCTGGATATCATCTTTTCTCAAAGGTGACATATCCAGTAAATGCCCCTACAGTCAATCTCTAGAAAAAAAATATAATTTCTTCATTTTAATATCCATAAACCACTACCACTCTAAGGCAAACATTGTACCTGTGTCATTTCTCCCTTCTCCATTAAACTTTTGGGAAAAATTTACGGCATGTGTCATTTCTATTTCATTTCTCCCACAAACTCATAAAGGTGTGACTTTTGACATAACTTCATCAACCACCACAACTAGTTGTTTTAGTAAGTGCATAAAATAATTTTGCAAACCATGTAAATGCCATTTCTCCCACAAACTAAAGGCTTTCTCCCATTAATTCAAGGAAAAATTTAAGGCTTAAAAACTGAACCTAAAGTGGTTAAACTCTCATAGGAGAGTATCCCACAAACTCAAGGCTTTCCCCCATTAATTCAAGGCAAACTTTAAGGCCTAAAAATTGAACCTAAAGTGGCTAAACTTCCATAGGAATTTAGTTTGTTGGTTGAGTCTTAACTTCTACAAGTTCTAAAGCAGTCATTAAAGGGCTAGGTAGCCTCTGGATCTCATCCTTTCTAAAGGCATGTTATTTCTAGATTGATTTTTGCCATAAATTTTAAGGCAAACTTTCATGCAAACCATGTATGAACCATGTATATGTGTCATAAATCTCCCTTAAACTCTAGAAAATGAAATCTTTAACACATCTCATTTCTAGATGTGAATTCAACATAAAATTTAAGTCAAAATTTAAGATAAACCATGCACATGTCATTTATCTCATGCATGTGTGTCATTTCTCCCATGAATTTGCAATAAATGCCAATTTAATATATTTTTATTGAAAATTTTTTTTTTTTCAGGGATAAAAAAACCCACTAAATATGGTTGAAAAATGGACATTATGCATTGATTTTTCTTGCTATCCCAATCCAGGAAAAGTGGTGATTACATATGTGCTTTCCAATATTGCAACTAGTAAAGTCTTCCAAAGAAAAATGAATATATTGGGAAGAACAACAAACAACGAGGCATATTATATTGCATTGATAGAAGGCTTTGGAACAACTATGGAGTATGGATCAAATGGAATTGTAGTTTTCACCAATTCTGAACTTGTGTGCAACCAGATGAATGGCATGTACCAAGTTAAGAAGGAGGCTAAAAGAACTGCATGGAATAGCAAACAATATTGTTAGCCAATTTCAAATTTTTAGTATAATACATTGTACAAATGTGAATAAGATGTCTGCTAATCTATTGCGTGGGACAAATCCAATTCAGGATTCATCTATCAAAGATGAATTAGAATTATATGGGGCAATTCCAAGGCAATATTCGTCTCTCAAAGTTGAATTAGTTTTGAGACGCTCTTCTTCAAAAATTCGAGATTCATCTCTCAAAGATGAATTAGTTTTGAGACGCTCTTCTTCAAAAATTCAAGATTCATCTCTCAAAGATGAATTAGTGTTGAGACACTCTCCTGGACATTGTAACATATCTTGGATATGTGTGTGTTTTGTACTTATAAACGCATTTTTTTTAATGACCATGTGTTTTTTTAAATTATATACCGAGTGTACTTCCACCACACCATGTAAAGTGCAACTTGGCGAACTTCACATTTGCAACAAGTGGTGAACTTCACATTTTTATAAAATTAAAATGTGAGGACTTCAACAATTTTTTTTTTAAATGGAGTTTCATGCTTCTTTTTTAATGACCATGTGTTTTTTTCAATTTTATACCAATTTTGCTCTCACCATGTAAAACAAAATTTGGTGAACTTAACATTTTTATAATTTTTTTTGCTTAAATTGAGTTTCACACATCAATTAGTTCTTTGAAAGTTTTGTTTTACATAATTTGTGTACACTAAATTACATTAATTTTTTGAAATTTATTTTGAATTTATTTTAAATAGTAATTTAAAAAAATAATTGTAAATGTCCACTGTAGATATATATATCATGGAGGATGAACAATGAAGATCAACAGAATCCCATAACTCTACGAGAGAGGGGGATCAGGGATAGAGGGGTGGTCATGGTATTTAAATATAATATTAAATCTCCATACATATACATACATGTGTGTACATATGGAATTGATTTTTTATCAATTTTGTGAGTTAAATTAGTTGTTAATAAGTTTCATTTTTTATTTTTTAGGAGCTAAGAGGAGAAGGGTGTCTACTCCATCAATGGAGCATGCCCATGGTTCACGCAATTGTGGTATGGTTCACGCGACTTAATCAATGAATATGTACATGTATTTATATGTATGAATGTATTTTTGAATTGATTATAAATTCATATTTGTTTATGAAGCTTCTCTCTCGTCTCGTGAGGTTGGTGGTGGTTCAAATTCCCTTAGAGGGCCATCAATAAGTGCTGGCGGATTGCGTGTAGGTGACAATATGTATTCCTCCAAAGGCTAATCAACGGATGGTCATGTTGTTTCTCAACTAATTGGTGGTCGTGTTGGTTCTCAGTAGGGTCGTTCTAGTTCTCAACAGTCTCAAGGTGGGAAAGATGCTAGCCAACCACATCGAGGTGGCCATCAATTTGAATATTTTTTTTATTCAATTTGTACAAATTTGTTTACATGTGTTTTTTTAATATACAAAATTTTATATATTGATGCAGAGGCTGAAAACGCTGCTCCAAATGTTGCTCAAAAAAGACGTAGGGCAGAATGTGTCATTCAAGAAGAAGGTTGTCCACCAACCATGACTTATCCGACCGACATTTCCAATATACCTTGGGAAACAAACATGCAACAATGCACCTTAGAAAGGTGTCAACATCTTCATGCAAAATTAAAAAGAGATCTCGTGGCTTTGACTCTACTTGTTGAGAGTCGACAAAGCTTGGAAATAGTTACACACTCTTTAGGCGAACTAGTAGATGTGTACCGAAAGCTTGGGCCAACCACTGATAATTTTGTAAAAGTCATGAGAAAAATAAAGGAAACAGTGATGGGTCCCGATAAATGGGAGGTTGTTAAACAAAGAGTTACAACAAAAATGGCCAAGTCTATGTTTAATTTCAAATGAGGGTCGAAAATAAAGATGTTGAAGTTGCAATATTTCGAGCACCCTCATATAGCTCACTATTTGTATGATAGACACCTTGTGGCCTATGGAAGACTCCCATGGAACGATGAGGTTCCACTTTATTTTGCAAAATTATTTTATTGCAGAATTATTTTTGCAAATGAAACCCAATTACAATGACCTTCCCTCTGAATTTCTTGGTCCTGGGAAAGGTCGATTGTGTGACCGTAGGGGCACTAGGCGTGATGTTGAGTTGCCTCGCCCTAAGCCACCATTGGTTAGTCGACCTTTTCGTGTCGAAAATTTTCGATCAGAGGTGGAAGCCACTTCTCAAATTAGTCGAGAAGCAAGGGATGCCATTATTGACAATGTTCACAGTGGATTGGGTGGAGTCGATGTTTTTTTGAATCGACAAAGAGCACTTGAGAATGCACACGCTAATTTTCTGTATTATATAGATGAAAAAATTGACAACATGAGTGTTGAAGATCTCAAAACATATGAAAATAATTATCGTAATAGTTGTCAGGACCTAATTTTTCATGAGGAAGAGGGCATGGGAACGATATGTGTTAATGGTTAGGGTTCAATTATTTTAACACGTACAATTTGTAATAAATGCATATATATATACATTTATTTGTATACATTAATCTAACAAAAATGTATCATTATATGTTAACACCATTTGCAGTTGTCACGCTTGATAAATGAAGAAAATGTTAATATCACGGTCGGAGCCTCCGGTTCAAACAATCAATATGGGTCTCACCATGAATCATACAATAAAGATGGTTCTCACCATCAAGATATGTTGTCAAATGTTAGTGTTTTTTAAGTGAACATGATGATGTACAATTATTTTTTATCGATTATTATATATATCGAAACATGATGAGATATTTTTAAAATAAATAATCTTTCACACATGTACATGTACATATATATAATAAAATGTTTTAACAGATTCTGATTCCGTCCGATGTTTTTGGGATGTCGGTGCCTTCTTCTTCCTTGGGAGATGTACCTTCTTCTTCCTTAGGAGATGTGCCAAATCCACAATCACAAGTATGGACAATTTTTCACTTTTAAAATTTATGTTTTTAAGTTATATATTCCACCTCAAAAAATTCCATTAAAAAATGAGATATATCTATATCTTGAGTTATTTTAAATTTTTTGAATTTTAGGTTTTTGGAGATTTTCTTTTGGAGCCTCTCTTAGGAGATGTGCCAAATCCACCAGTAGAAGTATTCAATTTTTCACTTAAATATATATGTTTTTAAGTTATAATTTATAAATTGAAGTTTAAAAGTTTTATTATAAATTGAGATCTTGATCTTGAGTTATTTTATACTTTTAAATTTTTTGAATTTTAGGTTTCTATAGAGGATTTATTTTCTCCACGGACTCTAGCGATGGAGATAGGAACATCCACACCATTTCAACCATTTGAACAAGTTGTCTAACTTTTTTTTTAATATTATTGAAAATAAGTTTATATATGCATTTTCATTTGAAAATTTTTAATATATATATAACTGTACATGTATATTGTACAGTTTACTATTCAAGATGTTCTTGTGGGGGAAGTTGTAGTGGATGAGTAACAAATGGACAGGGAACCTCGTATTTCATGATTTTTTTTACATTTTGTTTTTTACATGAAGTTCTATATATTCTCACTCAATTTTAAAACATCAAATTTTAATTTTGTATACATTGTGTACAGGTTCCCCATGCTTCGCAGGATAGCTAGAGGATTGTGACTTTGCTGGGAGAGACACTACATCCATCTGTATTTGATGGATGATGCACATGCACTATTTGATGGATGATGCACATGCACATGTGCAACATTATATTTTCAATAGATTTAGTCTTAAATTTACTTTTTTATATATAGTCTTATCTAGATGCAGTCATATATAACTTGATACTTGATACTTGTGAGATCTACAAATTTTGGATATATTTTATGTGAACTACATTTGGTACATGTGAATGTGTTATATAATGTTTTTAAAACTTAAGTTTTGGATGGTTGAACTACATTTGGCATGTGAAGTAATGTTACACTGTTATATATAATTTGTTTTGTTTTTAAAACTCAAGTTTTGGATGGTTGAACTACATTTGGCATGTGATGTGAAGTAATGTTGTGTTAAATAATTTTTTTTGTTTTTGAAGTGTTATGGTTGAACTACATTTGGAATGTGAAGTAATGTTACTTGATACTTGATACTTGTGATCTATAATGTTTTATTTTTAAAACTCAATTTTTGGATGGTTGAACTACATTTGGCATGTGATGTGAAGTAATTTTGTGTTAAATAATTTGTTTTGTTTTTAAAGTGTTATGGTTGAACTACATTTGGCATGTGAAGTAATGTTACTTGATACTTGATACTTGTGTTCTATAATGTTTTGTTTTTAAAACTCAAGTTTTGGATGGTTGAACTACATTTGGCATGTGAATTCATGTTGTGTTATAATTTGTTTTGTTTTTAAAACTTAAGTTTTGGATGGTTGAACTACATTTGGCATGTGAAGTAATGTGATGATCTATATTAATGTTTTTCTTTTGAAAATCTCAAGTTTTGGATGGTTGAACTACATTTGGCATGTGAAGTAATGCTGTGTTATAATTTGTTTTGTTTTAAAAAATTAAGTTTTGGATGGTTGAACTAAATTTTGCATGTGAAGTAATGTTGTGATCTATATTAATGTTTTTCTTTTGAAAAACTCAAGTTTTGGATGGTTGAACTACATTTGGCATGTGAAGTAATGTTTTTTTATAATTGGTTTTGTTTTTAAAACTTAAGTTTTGGATGGTTGAACTACATTTGGCATGTGAAGTAATGTTGTGATCTATATTAATGTTTTTCCTTTGAAAAACTCAAGTTTTGGATGGTTGAACTACATTTGGCATGTGAAGTAATGTCGTGTTATAATTTGTTTTGTTTTTAAAACATAAGTTTTGGATGGTTGAACTACATTTGACATGTGAAGTAATGTTGTGATCTATATTAATGTTTTTATTTTGAACTACATTTGGCATGTGAAGTAATGTTGTGTTATAATTTATTTTGTTTTTAAAACTTAAGTTTTGGATGGTTGAACTACATGTGAAGTAATGTTGTGATATAATCAAAAAGTTTTTAAAACTCAAGTTTTGGATGGTTGAACTACATTTGGCACGTGATTATGATATTATGTTTTTTTTTTAAAATTCAAGTTGTTTTTTTCCAAACAAAAAAAAAATCACATGAATATATGTACATGTAGAAATGCTTTTACACATGTTTGAATATATATGTTAAAAATATTGAAGTACAACACACACACACACACACACACACACACACACATATATAAGATTCTAGGTCTTGTTAGATGTGTCAAACAATCATAAAGCTTTAAAAATTCATTCTATAATGTATATATATCCAGTACGTGCAACATTTTTCATCAATGCATGTATAGAAAAGCTAATTTTAGTTAATTCCATTCTAGAACATATATATCTAGTACATGCGACATTTTTCATCAATGCACATAGAAAAGCTAATTGAACAGTTAATAGCATTATAGAACATATATATCCAGTACTTCAACATTTTTTATCAATGCCAATAGAATTTAGCTACTTTCAGATAATTGCATTCTAGAACATATATATTCAGTACGTGAAACTTTTTTCATCAATGCACATAGTAAAACTACTTCAACAGATAATTGCATTCTAGAACATATATATATCCAATACGTGCAACATTTTTCATCAATGCACATAGAAAATCTACTTTCAATTAATTGCCTAGAACATGTATATATCCAATACGTGCAACATTTTTCATCAATGCACATAGAAAAAATACTTTCAGTTAATTGCATTCTAGAACATATATATCTAGTACTTGAAACATTTTTCATTAATGCACATAGAAAAGCTACTTTCAGTTTTAATTTCATTCTAGAACACACACACACACACACACACACACACACACACACATATATATATCCAATACTTCTAGAACATATATATCCAGTACTTACAACATTTTTCATCAATGCACATAGAAAATCTACTTTCAGTTGATTCTAGTGTGCATGTACCAAAACAATGTACGTGTGAAAACACTTGCACAGATAACATAACAAGGCAGCTCAATTTTTAGTTGAGTTCTGGAAGTTCTAAAACATGAATCCAAAGAGAATAAATTGTTGGGCAGTTCAATCAAAAAAATTCCAATGGAATGCCATCTTCAATGATCCGTTCATGATCGGATTTTGACATTTTCAATTTCTTAATTTTATTTTTTTTCTTTGGTTAAACCTCTAACAACTTTATACGTGTTGCACACACCAACTGACTATATTGACAACTTATGTCATTAGGTTCATAGTCTTCAAAGTAAACAAAATCCCCACTTTGATTAGTTTGTCTGAAAAAATAACCTTTTAGTATAATAGATCCTCTTTCATATGGAAATCTGTGATCATTATAGTTTTCTAATAATTTCATCTTTCATTCAATGCAACGCATCAAATAATACTTCACATTTTCAGCGTTTTCAGTAGGTGAAATTACATCAAAAACATCTCCTGCACAATAAAACAAACTTAACAAACTTATGTATTTAAATTTAGATCATAATTAACATTAAAAATTAACTTTAAAATAATTTTAGTATCTATTTCTAGATCTCTATAATTTGAAAGCAATTCAAATGTTACCTTCTCTAACAAGATCAGAAACTCGATCACCATCAGATGATATTGTAGTCTCCTCTGATTGCATTTCTTCAAACATTGCAACGAACATTTTCCCCTTTGTATTTAGCTCTGTATGTTTCCAATATTTTGCATACATTTTGTATTCACAAACATCATTGGATTATGTTTTTTCTATGCAAACATGACAAAAGCAACAATATTTTCTTTTATCCAATGTAAACACATTTTTGGACAACTTTGTTTTAATGGAATGCAATTTTCGAGTCCCTTTTATTGTTTCAACATCATTTCCAATTGATCCATCTACATCTTTGATCCCAATATGCTAAAAAAACCTATATATGGAAAATTCAAAGAAGAATGTAAATATAATATCAAAATACCATTAAAGATAATCACTGTGATAAATGTACACTGTTTAAAATTGGATATCCAATAAAAAGTAAATTGAATGTATCTTCACACTTCCCTTGATCAGTTAGTCTCATGGCTTAGAGCACTGATGTACCATTGAACAACTTATTTAGCGTCCACAAGTCGGTTTGCAGAGGGGTTCATTTGATATCTTCAAAGTGCTTGTTTTATGCATGTCGCTGCATTGTCATGTTCTCCTTTCCCGTAGTCCGTCTCAAAGAAATTCCAACAATTTTTAAAGTAGGTTTTCTTATGAAGAAAATACAACCAAAAGAATGATCGTGAAGATTTGAATTAACCTACGCATCCATCTGACCATATCCAATGTTCATTGAATTTTATTCCACGACATTTCAAGGAGTCATAAATCTTTCCAAAACAGTGTTGTACAAAATGTGTATCATGTGTACGACCGTCACTGATATAAAAGTTATATTCTTTAATAACATGTTGATTTTCACTGGTGCTTTCTATATGGTCGACGTTTTGTTCAGCATGTCTATATAGAATATGGACGAGCATGGAGACTTTGTCAGAATGATAGTATTCACTCTGAATTTATTTTTTGGAACAAATGTGTAGTTTTGTGCAAAATAAATTACTGACAAAATGGTCCCTGGTGGAAAAAATTTATGGGATTTTTTGAATTGCAAGTCTTGTCATCGAGCTCTATGGGAATGCTTGGTGTATCTATAAATTCCTGCCTCAATCTTTCTCAAAAAATCTACCACACAAATTTCTTCTTCTTGTAATTCAATTCTAGCACTATTTGAACCTTGAATCGATGTATGGATATATTCATATCTCTTCCATTTCACTTTCATGTTGGAAAATGATTGATCATTTATATCAGTACGATATTTGTCTTGAAATTTGGTCAAATTTCCACAAGAATCACATTTTTTACCACCAACACATTTATTTTTGTAAAATAATTCATCCCTTTCTCTTCCACATAGAATTTGAGATAGTAAATCAAGGATAGTGGAAGGAGGAGGTGAATCTTTCCAAAATTTTCTACCAAAATTAAGGAATGTGTCATAATATAACTGAAATTCCACATGATAACGACAAAAACAAGTGTCGCGTACGATGGTAGATTTTACATACCATGGTTTTTGTTGAACAAAAGCACTGATTGAGACATGAATTTCACGATACTCTTTTTTGAACTTGTTGAAAAAATCTATCTGAGTGGTGTCCAAGAAATGTTTTTCATGTTTTTCATACTGATTTCGTGCTATTCGTCTTCGCATCACATCCTTTTCATTTGGTGAAACACATGAATTTTTCTTCCAATATTCATATATTGTTTTTGTTAACATTTTCTCCAAGTCTATCTTTGTATGGTTGCCTACAAATAGCTCTCAAACAAGGGAATTCATCATTTACATCTATTTACAACCGAAATTTTTGATGTTTGTGCAAATTTTTTCATGATGTTTCTAATGTTCATGCCATAGATTTTACCAAGCGATTCTCTTTAGTACTTGATGAAACCACTGCCATATGTATTGCTCTACGTACAACTGAAATATTTTTCTGTCTAGATATTCTAATTGAATTTATAGCACTATTTATATTTTGTATCACATTTCCCTTCATTTTTTTTGTCTTTTGTTGATTTTTGAATACCCAATAAAGTCATAGTTTCTTTTAATTTCCTTAATGATAGGAGACCTTTCAACATTTGGGCTTGAATTGTCACATTTTCCTTTATGAAGTATGTATCAAAAATGTGTTTAACACGATATCATATAGCATGGTCAGCTCTTTTATCTCCATATGTGTGAGTGTCAAAATTTTCTAACATCTCATCATCGACATTGATTTCATCTGTACATATTCGAATGAATAGTACATAATAAGTTTACATATTCAACAAATAACTAAACTAATAAATATGAATAATTTCAATAATACATGCATGTGCTCAAATATATATAGTTGTAGATCCACTTTCTTAGGATATGAATTTGTGGAAGTCGCTGATTTACATCCTATATATGTAACTGTTATGATCAATAAAAAATGAAGCACCAAGTTTTCGCAATTATCCATCTCATTTTTAAAACATCTTGACAGTAGGTAAAGTATTATTGTTCTCAATATCATATGAAATCCCCTAATTAAATTATCTCTTTAGTACCACTAGAGCAAAAGACTCCACCGGACACACCAAAGCATATGAAAAATTCTCCCAAGAAGACGAAACACAGTGTATCAAAATACGAGACATAGAAATGTGAGGTTATCACCTCACCATGACCATGGTGCACAACGCACCTTTGTGTAAGGACCACAATTTTTGAGGCGACCACCGAGAGCGGCGAATGCGCTTTGGTGTGACAGACGCCCAACTCGGGTGACGATGGGACATACAGGCGAGTGTGCGATCAAATGTGTGATTGACGCAGTTAGATGAAACACGCTCAGATAGGAAACATGCGGCGATAGTGTGAGCAGTGTGCGATGTTCATATGGTGAAGTGTGACGTGATGGCAAACACGGGCGTACTATGTGTAGCGGTTGTTACGGGTGCAGGCGAACACGGCTTGACCCAGGGACCCGCACAAGCTGAATGCACTTGAGTGACGATAAAAAATCACTTGGTAGCCAAGTGATTTATAACTAGCACATTACATGAGCGAGCTGATGGATAAACATGCCTGTAGTCTGACATGGTAGAGTGGTGGGCCGACCCCATGAGCAGCATGGGAGCCCTCATAAAGGGTCCACACCATATCTATATATATGGTGGAAATGGAGGACGTTGGAGACAATCCATCCAAGCAACAAAGAGCACTAAGGTGAGTTGAGCGAGGAGGACAACGGTCTCATAACGAGTGGGACTGACACTCAGGAAGTGCAGCAGAGGGTTGCGTACCGAAGTTGCCTTCCGAGGCTGAGGCAAGATTTATGTGGTTTAGTGAAGGTAGAGTCGAGTTGTGAGACCAGACGTGTAGTGGATAGAGCAGAATATTGGTGCGACGGGCGGATTCGGGTATGCGGATATGTAGCAGCAGCAATGGGCGGAGTCGGTTACACCGGCAGTGTCAGGTCACATAGGTGTAGTGTGGGAAGATGTGCGGATGACCTGCGGTAGTGTCGGGTCACCATGACAGACTGCGGCAACAGTTGGAAGTTCATAACATGACGACATAGCGACGGGAAGGTGAGGTAGACCTGTGGTAGAGTCAAGTAGGCTCAGGTCACTGCCCCTAACTGTAAAACTATCAGGTCGACTTGTGTTCTCTCGGGCAGAGTCGTTCCTGGCGAAAATTTGTGAACGGTCCGTTCAGGCAAGGTCACGACTTGACCCAGAGTACGTGAAATAGAACTATATGAAAAGACAAGTGTGCAAAAAGATGTTTTGATGTATTGTATTAGAAGTATGCAGAATTTCGCTACATGAACATTTTTATGAAACATAATATCAAGCACTCATATTTCGAGAGTTTCCCCACCCTTGAATGTATAGGCATTCTTGTGGATTTTATATTGGTGTTTATGTTATTCCGCTACTAAATTGATAACAATGGAAGATAATTAATTAAATTGTTTAGAGAGGCGTAGTCTACTTACTGAGTATTCAAAAAAAGAAAGGTAAGGTAGTGCCACACCCGCTTATAGAGTGGTTAAAATAATAGCACAAGTATAGGGGCGTGACAGGTGGTATCAAAGCTTTGATCCCACACTGGATTTAAGTCTTTGATCATTGGAAGCTAATGGTTGAAGCAAGCAGGGACAACAAGCAGTTGTAGGTTGGAGCTGAAGCTTGGATATCTTTGGTGGATTTGTAAAGTTCAACAGGAGCATTTGCAATGCTGAAGTTGAACCGGTTGATACATGGTCACAACTCGTTCTCAATCAGGACAAATGGAAAGTGTTGTGGATGAACCTCAAGTGGTTGAGGAGCCACAAGTACTTCCTCAAAAAGTCACCTTGGAGAATATAGTTGAACATGTGGAAAAACTCGAGAAGAGGATCGATGAAATAACTATGGATTGTAGGGAATCTTTTGAAGAGAAAGATGACAAGATTAGGGTATTGAAAGATGAAAATGAAAAATGGAGGACCGAGTATGATGCTATGATGGTACACTTTGAGTACATGGAGTGGAAACTTGGTGAAACATTGAATAATTTGGAAATTATTGATATGTCAAGGGATCGACTTGTAGATGAGCTTGCTAAGGCTCATGAAAAGATTAGTGACATGTAGACAGAAATGGTATTATTAAAAAGGGCCATGGGACAAGGAAATTCTAGAGGGACTATCCATGTGAAAGTTAAGGAACCTGAATCTATGATGGAAAAAGGAATGCGAAGACACTTGGAAACTTCTTATGGGACATGGAACAATACTTGGACTGATTAGCTATTCCTAATAAACAAGCTAAGGTGAAGATTGTTTCTCAATTCCTGACTCGGGATGCGAAATTGTGGTGGAGAAGAAAACTTGACTAAATTTCACATGGTGAAGGGTCTGACATCACGACATGGGAAGAGATGAAGGATGCGTTGTAAATACTGAGAGGGGGGTGAATCAGTATTTCTTTTCAATTTCTATTATAACCAGTTAGATTCTACACAAAAATCAGAGAAGTGAATAATTTTATTATAGAAGGAAGGATAATGATCCTTTTTAAATGAATGAGTACAATGATTTCCAAGCACCAACTTGGACTTAATGAGGCTCCAACCTCTAGGGCTTCGACCCTATATTCTTCAAGGCACCAACCTTGTGTTTAAGGGCTCCTACCCCAAGGACACCAATCCCTTTTATCTTCTTTTGATAGAGAATGAGAATAGTACTTACTTGAATGTCCTTAACATATTCTTCACTGTACAATCAGCTCCAAAACTGCTTATGTTGACTTCACTACTCAATCACCTTGCTGTACGTGTTGACTTCAATTCCAAGATCACCTTGCTTCATTGCGTTGACAATATTACTTCACTGTTCAAGAAGGAAATATCACTGTTGTCTTTCACCGTAAGTACACTAGCAAAATATAGTTGATTACACAAATTGTCCAGCATAATCAATAGTATGAAATATTAGTATCACAGATCCACCACAATCAGCACCCTTAGTTTAACATATATAGCACCCTGACTCGCTGTAATAAATCTGTAGTGAAGTCTAAAATACAAAGAGAGTGTCTTGTTGTCTTATGCACTGAAAGCTTCAGAAAAATACGAAGTTTGGACCATCCAGCAAAGAGTTCTGAGCCAAGGGTTTATACACAGTACGAAATTCTCCACAGTCATCAAGAATAGGCTCCCATAGACCAACGAAAATAGGAACAACAACTTTAGTCCAAAGTTGTAAACTCAGTCCAGGAATATAGGGGGTAGGCCTAAGTTAAGAACTAATGTATAGGACCATGAGTCTGAGATATAGAGCCACAAATTCAAAGTACAGATCCTGCCTTGTCGCTATAACAACCCTGTAATGAATGACAAGAGACAGTCCACCAATCCGGGCTATAGACTAAGTTATTTAGCTTCCTATTCTTATGTTGTTCTTCCTGAAGGTTCACGAGATGTGAACTGTTTTCTTCTTCACTGTATTAGATGACCGAATTCTGTGTTTTTCACCGAAATTTCTTGACTGAACCGAATGAGTTTAACTTTATATTTATAGTGGTTTTTCATTTTTGAAAGGCCGTGACTGTTGGGAAAAGGGGCCGACTTGTGTTCTTGAGCATAGGTCGGCTCAATGTCAAAAATATATTTTTCAACTTGAAAATTCAATACCTTACAAACTACTAGGAGTTTTGGGACAAATAAGGGCTCATTGGAAAGGAAAAAGTATGCTCTAAAATATGGTATAGGAATCATATTGAGAGAATGCCTCTAAGGTAGTGAAAACCATTTTTTTTAACGTGACTGATTATTAATTAGTGCAGAAGGTGATAGATGGCAAGGGCTTCTTCATTGTCATACATCACCAAGTGTTTTTAAGTGAGGTCTCCAGTTGTTATATCTTTCATCATTAAGTGATCTACAATTCCTTCATTGTTCGTGTTATCATATATGTTATCATGTGTGCCATCAATGTCACCATGTCATCAAGATAGTGCAACGATATGTCATTAACCATATGCATCATGATCATCACAAGGAGAGCTTCTTCATCAAGAGTATTCATTCATTCAATCTGTTTCCATCAATGAAAACTTGGATTAACAATCTCCTCCTTTGTCATTGGATGGAAATATTTTCTTCTCTCCCCCTTTGACATCAATGGCAATGGGGTGCCAAAGTGCTCCCCCTGTCATGCTGCTCCCCCTAACATATTGTACCCCTGACATGCTGCTTGATTTAATGTGATGTAAGAGAAATGACCCCCATATTTTGGCGAAGATACTCAAATTCTTCTCGTGGAAGGGGTTTTGTAAATATATCTGCTATTTTCACTTTTGTATTGACGTATTCCAACCTGATATTGTGTTCAGCAACTTGTTCACGGAGAAAGTGGTATTTGATTGGAATATGTTTGGTTCTTGAGTGCATCACCAGATTCTTTGAAAGACTAATGGTGCTAGTGTTGTCACAAAAAATAGTAATTGGTTGCTTAGTTTCTATGTTGACATCCTTCAAGGCTTCCTTCATCCATAGAAATTGTGTACACCAATCAACATCAGCTATATATTCGGCTTTAGCTGTAGAAAGGGATATAGATGATTTCTTTTTGCTAAGCCAAGATACAAGACAATCTGCCATAAAGAATGCATTTCCACTAGTGTTTTTTCGATCATCCACACTTCCGGCCCAATTAGCATCAGAATAAGCTATCACAATAAGAGTTGAACTCTTAGGATACCAAAGACCGAAATCAGTCGTTCCTTTCAGATATCTGAGAATTATTTTCACAGCTGCTAGATGGGATTGTTTAGAACTTGACTGAAATCTTGCTACCATTCCTACTGCTTGCATAATATCTGGTCTTGTAGCAATTAAGTATAGGAGAGCTCCAATTATTGACTTGTAAAGAGTTGCATCTATTTGGGGGGTATCATCGTCTTTGCTTAATTTACAATCTATGGTCATTGGTGTGCTCATAGGTGCACAATCTTCCATCCCATATCTTTTAAGCATGTCTTTAAGATATTTTGCTTGAGATATAAACATTCCTGTAGAGATTTGAGATATTTGTAGCCCAAGAAAGTAAGTTAATCATATGAAATCACTTCAAATAAATGAATGGAATCAAACCATCTCCTTGCGAAAATAAATTTTTAAGTATAATAATATTTAAACATTATTGACCAATTAAATAATATTATCATAATTCATGATAAAACATTAATTTAATTAATATAATATTATAAATGATATGACGGTAAAAACCCTTTAATAATAAATTTAAAATATTTAAAATTTTAAAATTTAATAAAAAAATTAAGTTAAAAAAACATTTAAAATTTTGACATTAAAACAATTTCGTTAGTTGTTTTTCTCTTATAATTTTGAAGTTTCTAAAATCTTGGAGTTAAAACAATTTGCACAATTTTTTATATATTTATTAAATAAAAAATATATAAATTATTATGATAGAATAATAAACAAATAAAAATAAAAACTATTTAAAATAATATATTTATTTATTTACTTTTTTGTTAAATCGACTTATAATATTTAAGTAAAATTGGCAATGAATGTCATTGTGGATTTTTGTTTAAAAAAAATAAAAAAATACAAAATACAAACTACATTATAGATAAAAGAATTTTTGGATTAATCACATCATTAGGAATAGGTCGACGTTTCGAACTAGCTAATGTGGTTTATCCTCAGGACAAGGTGGAGAGACTAATCGATCTCAATGAATAAATAGTGGAGATGCATCATTGCCCAGAATTAGCTGTTGAGAACTAGCTGTTAAGAACTAGCCATTAAGACTAGCTGTTAAGAACTAGCCGTTAGGAAGTTAGTTAGTAAGTTAAAAATAAATAAATCATAACTTACTAACTAACTTCCTAACGACTAGTTCTTAACAACTAGTTTTCAATGGCTAATTCCGGGCAATGATGCATCTCCACTATTTATTCATTGAGATAGATTAGTCTCTCCACCTTGCCCTGAGGATGAACCACATTAACTGGTTTGAAACGTTGACCTAATCCTAATGATATGATTAATCCAAAAATTCTTTTATCTATATTATAGATCACAAAAATCTGAGATTTAACACAAAATACATTTATAAAACAATATTACATTTGAAATTTTTAATAAAAAAAATTATCAGTACATGCCCCACTTTTTGCATTGTGAAATGCATTATTAAAAAAATATATATCAGGAAAGATTCAACTTATAAAAATATAGAACTTTATCAGGAAAGATTCAACTTATAAAAATATAGAACTTTATTCACAGTATGAAGTCCATATTTAACTTGAAAAGCCAATGTAATGTAATTTTTGCATAAATCATAATCAAAACCCGTGGACTAAATTACCAAAACCTTTATTTTCCAACAACTACATAACATTGTTGCCACTGCAACCTATACTCTCATGTGAGTTGTACAATAATTTTTATTTTTTATTATTATTAATTATATATTTATATAAATCATAAGTATGTTTTGGACTTTTCGAATCAAGAACATTATGTTACTAATGTTACTTACTGTTGAAATATACATCTTATAATAAAAAATAAGAGTTATAAGAATTGAACCAATTAGATTTTAAATAAATAAATTTAAATATTATGAAAACTAATAAAATTTAATTAGTAATATTAAATTATGGAGGAGTTTTCGCTCAAATACAACTAATAGCTAATCAATGAAAAATTGAATGAATTAATGTAACACACTCATAAAAAAAAAAATTAGGGTTAACAAATTTTAATGTTTTACCATTATGCAATATAAATGAAATGAAATTATATTTTAACGTCCACTAGACTAAAAATAGTCTGTGGGACTATCAATTTCCTGCTTTTAGCCTAAATTGCAATTCAATCATTTTCATATTCAAATTGATGACGAGTTAGCCCAACCTTCAACAATTCCTTGGCTGAAAAGACAATGCCAAGAGACCAATGTTAACATATTCCCATAACTTTGTGTGATATCTTTGAATGCATCACATTCCAAAATGATTTTTTTTTTTCTGATTCCACTACCCCAGACGTGCAAAATGTACACACCGGTTCTTCCCAAACTTCTTTAGGTTTTTTCCACCGTCTTGTTTCCCACCAAAAATGATGCGAGTTGGTTCTTAATTGAGCAATAAGAACCTTCTCCCTCCGTAGAATGGTGGCTCCTGTTACCACTTCGAAATTTTCAAAGGTTGTTTTAAGAGTTAAAAAAGAAATATTAGAGGTAACTACAAACCACTTTTGGAGCTTAGGATATAGCCTTCCTAAACTCAGAGAGGGCTCTCTCTATATGATTTAACTTTTTTTATTTTATGGATTTTAGGCTAGTTATGTATGCTTAATTTGGATTAGTTTTTATTGGTTGGTGGAATTTATAATGATTTAGATGAATAAGTGCTTTTCCATTTTCCATTGGGCTATGGAGTCAATGTAATTTGAAAACAGAACAAAATCAAATTATAAAGAAAGTGTTAGAGGGCAGGATAGGTGAGAAATATCAAATCTCAAGGCTGAATGGTGAAGTGATTTTTCAATTGGGATAAAGGAACAATTAAGAATTCCTTAAACCAGATAATGAAGAAGGATGAAGAAGTCAATATCAAAGGAAAAAATAGAAAAGTATAATAGTTAAAAGTAGAGTGTAATGTTTAAGAAAATTTTGCAGTAAAACTCCTGTTATAACATTCAAATTAAGAACACATATAAATTTATGGAATACTTAGACAGAGAACATGAACAATTGAAATTTATACTTCACTGAGATAGCTCAACACATGAATCCTGTAAAGAAGTTTCTTTATAACTTGTTCTGTCTGTCAACTGGAAGTTTGTACAATAACCCTCAGGCAAGAGATCATTCAGCTACGGAAATATTCAAAAATCCACACTTGATACTTCGAATGATGAAGTATTTATACAAAATATTACAAAAAATATCCTGTCAACTGACTAGGATTTATTTTAGGAAAATAAAATATCCTTATGCAAAGAGATAGTGATACCTTTCAACTGACTTATATCTGGCTCTGATTCTTTGATTGTCGTTACCTATTTGTTTCTTTCATCTGTCTTCTTTCATCTGTGCATTCTTTCACCTGTATGTTCTTTCACCCTTATAGTAAATCACACCATTTCTGCCAGTTTCTTCATCTGGGATTTTTATCTTCATCATCTTGTGGTAAATCTCATCTACCTCTGAATATTTGGCTAATGTAGGCTTATTTACAAAAATGTGTTTTACCTCATGCTGGAGGTAAAAGAAGTTTTCTAGAGTTTGTAAAAGTACCTTACCTGTGGGAATGCCCTTCATTGAGGAAACATTGGAAGTTTCATTGGCTACTTCCCTTAAATTCGTGTCATAATCATCATGTCTCATGAATTTGTAATTTATTACTAGAGGATTAGGCAGACCCTTCTGTCTCAATACATCAAACTTGTTCAAAAACTTGTCCACTGCGAGTTCCATGGTTTGACATTTTCCCTCAAGCTGTATCATCAGATTTCTTTTGGAAATCACTTTATTTACTTCTAGTATAGTTTTTGTTATGTCAGCTATCCCGAGTTCTTCTAATTCATATTTGTTTTTAGAATTAAGGAATGTGATTATTTCATAGGCTTCCTCTAGTTTCTTTCCAAGATTAGCTTTGACTTTCTAAATTGCATCACTAGATTCCTTCACCAAGTCATTTTGCTCAAATATAATCTATATAGAAGGCCAAATATCATTAACCGAGTTAATGATATTGGCCCAAAATTGCTGTTTTTCTTGGGATAAATGTTATTTTAGTGGAAAATCCTTCTCTAACTTGTGGATTCAGTCAGTTATTCTATTGTCTTTTTGTACTTCAACTTGATGCATTACTTTTGTGAATTTCTTTCCATCTTCTAAGATGTTTACTTGTTCCTTGATATTATTAATCTATGTAGTCTAAATGGACATATCTTCCATTGCTTTGATTAATTTACTAGCCTCATGAGTGGGATGGGTTGTTGGTATTGTTGATGCTGGTGTTGATGTAGCTACTGGAGCTAATGTAGATGCTATGGGAATAGAAGTAATGGGAACTGCTTCCATGCTAGTTTGTTTTTCCTATACAATTTTATCCATCTCTATCTCCATTTCCTTTATTTGAGTTGTCAACTAGATGATTAGATTCATCATCTCATCTTTTTGATTGTCTGTATTAAAACCTCCTTGGTTTATGGATGCTCAGTAGTTGGTAGTTTTAATTGTTTCTTCAGTGAAAATATGTCTGTATTTTTCTTTTTTATAATTTCTTCTGCTGCCTTGATGTCTTTTGGATTATAACCAACTTCTATTACCAAGTCTTCCAGTGACTTAATCCTGTTGTATTTTTCTTGTGATGAGGCTCTCTCTAGCTTTAACTATGACTGTACATTTGCTAGATAATTCTGCAATTTCTGGACACTAAGAGATTTATGTGTCATGGTTGAATATATCATTTCTCCTGCCTGTTTTTGGAATTCAATTTGGTCAATTGGATGCACATCCTTGGCAAGAACTTCAAAGGCTGTCTTTTTATAATATTCTGAAGTTTTGGGGGCCTGTGCCTTTGGCTGTAGGAAGGTCATCTCCATTTTCCTTGTCTTGAGGTCGAAAGATGAAAGCAACCTATTCTGATCACTGGGAGTTTTCTTCCAGTATTGTTCATATGTAATAGCCTTCAATGATTCATTTTTTATTTTAATCTCTTTATATTTCTCAATGATATCCTTTTCACTATGTTTCTTTTGAATGATTTGTGCACTGAAAGATAATGGTAGAGGTGTTTCTTCTGTATGTGTTGTAGGTGCATCATCCCTGATAACAATATCTGTTTCAATTGCCTCTTCTTGACCTCTATTACTGGATTCAACTTTGTTTTCTTTCTGTTCATAAGATATAATTTACTATCAGATGTAGCTTCTGCTGAATAAGAGCCTTCTTATCTAGCCCTTTTTGACTTCCTATCCTATGAGTCTAGAGTAAGCAGGATGGAACTAGTATCAAGCTACTCCTCCACCTCCTTTAGAGTGTTTACCAACCACTCTGACTAGTTGGAATATTTCTCAATCTCAGGCTTAGATTCATGGATGAAATGGGTGAGTTTAAACTTAATTATTAATTTTCTTATGACACCCAAGGGGTCATATGATGATTTGAAATTGTCGCTGACCTTTAACTCTTGTAGGAATCTGGCTGCTTCCTTTCCAGCATTCCTACTATTTCATATAAAAGGCCCCAGTTGGTTTTTTTTTATCTTGAACTGAGTTTTCTTTTTGGATGAAAGGAAATTCATCTCATCAGAATTCAACATCTGCCTTATGTACTCTAAAGAAAATATCCTCATTGGGAGTTATTTGGGAAGTTTGTAAGGGACTAATTGGCTTCCATACACTCGGACCTCTGTGTGATTCTGGTATAAATACGAGTCTCATGTCTTGCTATGATTAGATAACTATAGAACCTTTTTTATTTCATCATTGATTCTGGGCTGAATGTTATTGTTAAGCATATTAACCACTAGGTACACAAAAGAATCAATAAATTCTTTGAAACTAATTCATTGGAATCCTTTCTGATCAAGGATGTCCAAAATATTACAGACTGGGGATTACCCTCTGTGTCTAGTTTTTGTAGGTTGAATGCAAACCTTTCTGACTGAAAATATATAAAAAATGGAATAATACTGAGGATTATTTGAACACTCCTTATTCTGGCAGTTTGATCAGTTGATCATGCATGATATCTTCCAGTTATTGGGAAAAGTTGAAAGTTATAGTTGGAGGCTGGCCTGGGAAAAATATAGAGAGGAAGCCAAGGATGGATTCATCTACATGCTCATCAGTAAAATATCCTAGAATACAGGACATCATGGTCACAATTTGTTTTGTTCTTTTTGGGAACATGGTAGCAGAGTATGGTGAGTTGCTTTTAGGAATTTGAGTTGATTCAGGGAGGAAATTTTGAAAGATTTGAGAATTTTTAGGGAAATATAGCTTTAGGTAAAGCTCAATGAGAGCCTTAATGGATAAATTCACTCCCTCTGGTTGTGATGGAATATCTAGCATTTGATTAATGGATTGAGCAGTGATATTAATCAGGATTTATTGGTCAGGGGTGACTATGGCTCTTTCATTGGGAAAATAGCTGATTTGGAAAAGTCTAATGACTTCAGGGAACTGGTAGGTCTGTGGAAATGTGTATTTTGGCATGTTAGAGTTCCACAGATGATTATCATCTGCCTGATCAGCAAATTTTCCATGGTTCCAAAAATGGAGCTCCAAAAGATTGTTATCAGTCACAGTGTCAATTATTTTAAAGTTTTTATTGGATAAATGAGTGTGGTTGACATCTAACAGGGGTGGTTGCAGAGTGTTTACAATTTGGAAGCTTTGGGAAGCCATCAATTTGATTCAGTTTATTAATTAATTCGCTTAATTGATGGTGGCGGGTATTTGGATTACTTGGAATACTGAAAATTTGATTGTAGAAGGGGTCCAAGTAGCAACGGTGGCTTCAATATTGGTTGGAAATGATGCTTTTGGTCTCTTCCGCAAATCGACAAAGATAGGGAAAGAACAGAATAGTGTGGTTTTATTTATTTTTTGAAATTTCGGTGGTTTATCGCATGGCGCGGGGGTTTTATTATTTCAAAAAGTGGTGGTTTATTGCACAGTATGAGGTGTTTTGGGTAGGAGGGGGTGCGATAAAACCTGGAGGCACCACGTGGCAGGGGAGCGGGTGGAGAAACTACTTATTTCACACCCCCCCCCCCCCCCCCCCTTTGGTTTTAAACGTCGGACGTCGGGGGTTGCGAAAAAGGTTCTAGGCCGTCCGATGTGATTAGCGGTGATCAAAAGGTAGGAGGAGTTGGGAGTTTTCAAATGAGGTGGGGTCAGGGAATAGATATGTGGAGGGTTAAATAAAAATATAGTTTAATTAATTTCATTAAGCAGAGGTTTCAAATGATAGCGGGGGGTGGTTAAATGAAGTGGGGTCCAATTGATATTTTTGCACTTTTAACTTTGAAAAAGTGGGTTTTCATGTTTTTATGGAAACAAGGGGAAGGGGGTTTTTAAAGGAAAAAAAGGTTTTTTAGGAAAAGGGGAAGGGATTAGAAAAATGTTTTTGAAAGGGGAAAGGGTTTTCAAAGGGAAAAGGTATTTTACCAAGGGGGAAGGGTTAGAAAGATATTTTTGATAAGCATAATGATGCTTTTATAACTTTTGAAAAGTATTCTATCTACGCTTTTGTTTATCCTAACATTTTTTCTTTCCTTTATTGGGTGCATTTGAGCTTGCTGACCCTTTTATTTTCTTTTGATAAGAAAAATAACTTATTTCTAACATTATATCTTCCAATGGCTCAGATTAAACTTATGAGATCACTTTTATTCTCTACCTAACTACTTATCTGTCAAGTTTAAATGGTTTGGTCAGATATTTATTCACTAACTATCATAACATAAAATTTAAATGCATGAATGATCAATATTATAATGCATGATCATCATGAATTGTGGCATTTTGAACAAGCTGCACACAATTTATTTGCAAAAGTAAAGTAAACTAAGAGTAGTGGCATTTGAATGTGCAACACTTTCATAATTTATTTTTGCCTCTTTTTATGGGGTTCATATTTTATGTTTTTTTTTATCTTTCTTTATTTTGGTCCTTTGATTATTATTTTAGGACATACCCTCTTTTCATTTTTTAATATGGAAAACATTTGAAAAAATGCAACAGTATGTACAATATTACAAGAATTAATATATCCAATTCAAAATTATGATCCATATTATTATAGGACCCTAACAGTGGCTCCACTTGGGGATGGCATCTCATTGTGAGATGTCAAGAACTTTCTAATCAGTGGCCTTGGAACTTTGGCTTTACTTTCATTGGAATTGCTTTCTGTTATCTCCTTTATTCAAACATATGATGTTATATCTTTTAAAACTTATAGTTTCATTTTAAGGCTTCAACTTTAGAATATAATCATCCACTCCTATCTAAACTTTGATATGGTATTTAGAATTAGTAAAATAAAAAATTGAACTACTGATTAGTCTGGTGAAAAATAGTGCTTCAGCATTCAACCATTGACTAGTCCACCTGGTAGGTCTGTTCCATCTAATTCTTTCAAGAAAAAGGTAGTGTTTCCTTTGTAACCATAAATAATGTATGGGCCTTTCTAGAGAAATTCAAACTTCCCATGTTTTCCTCTGTTTTACCTTATGGAATCCGATTTTAGTACTTGACCACTATGAAGAAATCAGTTTCTTTAGTTTTCTTATCAAATATTTTCTTGATTTTGTCTTGAATTACTTGGGATTTGATATAAACTTCTTCCCTAGTTTGTTGTAAATGAATTCTTTGGTTTATCCTCCTTTGGATGTCATTTGGTTCTACTTGAATCTCTTGAATTATTTTCATTACTGACACTCCTAATGAATATGGAAAAATAAATTCCATCCCATATACCAATTGATAGGGAGATGTACCAATAGATTTCTTAGTGGTTAGTTTGTCTGCCCATAGGGCATTCACCAACTAGGTTTTATTGTTATCTTCTAATAGCTTCTTGATGATGTTGACAAGGCTTTTATTTGAAGATTCTGCTATTCCATTACCTTGAGGGTAATAGGTAGTGGAATGGCCTAAGGTGATATGGTAACGGTTACAAAAATCTATCATTTTCTTGGATTTGAAGGAAACAAAATTATCAGTGATGAGCGTTTGTGGGAATCCAAATATAGAAAGGATGTTGTTCTCAAGAAATGAAGTAATTACAGAGTCTGTGGCTTGTATAGAAGGGACGACTTCTATCCACTTGGTAAAGTAGCCAGTGGCTGTCAATATCCCTTTATGTTAGGCAGAGGAGGGTGGGTGAATTTCAACAATGAAGTCTAAACCCCATTGTTGAAATGGAATTTCTACTAAGATAGGTTTGAGGGGTAATGGTAAGAGTTTCTTCTTCCCTTCAAATATTTGACATTTGTGACAGAAGGCCACATACTTTCGGGCATCTGCAAAAAGGGTGGGCCAGTGAAAACTTGCCCTCAAAATTTTGTTAGCAGTTGTTTTCCAGTACAATTTTCCTCCACAATCTCCTGCATGAAATTCCTGCATGACTTTGTCAGCTTCATATTTTAATAAACAATTTAATAGGATTCCACCATGATATTTCCAAAATAAAACATTATCTAAGATACAATATTTCATTGCTTTCATTTTTAATAATCTACTTTTGGTTCTAGATAAATGAGGAGGATATTGTAGGTTGATAAAACAAATGTAAGGTCTGCATATTAGGGTGAATCTATGAAAGATTCACTGATTTTTGGAGTCGCCATCTCTTCTTGATCATCTATAGAAGCAATTAAATTTATGTCTAAGGCTCGACAGTTCGATTTAGCCATGATTTTTGCCAAAGCTTGGCCTTTAATTAATTTTGTAGGCTTGATCTCAATGTCATATACCAGTATTGTGGTAATCCATTTGCCTCTTTTTCCATCAGGCCCATTCTGTGTTAGAATGTCCTTTACAACTGAGTTTAGAACATATGCTATTATGTGAGAGTATAGAATGTATACTTTGAAATATTTTATGGCTTTCACTAAAGCAAGAGCTTGTTTTTCCGTGATATTATACTTTAGTGTTGCATCTCTCAAATTTTTACTGAAAAAAGCAATGGGTTGTTCATAGCCCTCATCATTAATTTGTAACAAAACTGCTGCAATGGTGTGTTCTGAAGAAAATGAAAAAAATATGAAATTTCTGTTAAAATTAGGACTTATGAGGACAAGTGTTTTAGTAAGGGCTTCTTTGATTGCTTCAAAAGACTGCTTAGCCACTACTGTCCACTTAAGTGTTGAATCCTTTTTTAACATGATATTTAAATCTCTAATTAGTTCTGCTAAGTTAGAGATGAATATTCTAATAAATTTTATTTTACCTAAAAATGATTGCAACTCTTTAATGTTCCTAGGATGACTGATATTTATGATTGCTTCTATTCTAGCTGGATCAATTCTAATGCCCTATTTTGAAATGATGTGTCCCAAGACTTTTCCTTCTTATAATTGAAAAAGTGACTTTTTAGGATTTAAGGATATTCCAAACTTTCTACATTTTATTAATACTCTTCTTAGATGATCTAGATGTTCATTATCTGACTTGGAAAACACTGTGATATCATCTAGGTAAATGACTAAAAAATCATGGATTTATTTTGCAAAGGCTATGTCCATAGCTCTTCGGAATGTTGCTATAGCATTCATTAGTCCAAAAGCGGAATTTGCAAGTACATGAAAGTTCCCCAGGGAGTGGTGAATGTATTCTTAGCGTCATCTTCAGGTTTGACTAGGATTTGGTTATATCCAGAAAATCCATCAAGTAATGAAATTCTGGATGACCCTACTACCCTCTGTAGAATGTGGTCCATTTTAGGGAGGGGATAGTTATCCTTCAGTGATACTTTGTTTAAGTTTCTAAAATCAACATAGAGTCTGATTTCTCCTATATTCTTTCTAGTGGGGACTAAATTAGAGACCCAATAAGAATATCTAATGGGTGATGTGATTTAAGAATTGTACATCCTTTTGGCTTATTTTTCTATTAATGGCATAAGAACAAGGTTAATTATCCTTAGATTTTTCTTAAAGGGCTTCTGATTTTCTTTAATTGGTATCTTATGCTGGATAATGCTAGTTTCATAAGACTTGAGGTCTTCATAACTCCAGGCAAAGATATATTGAAGCTCTTTAAACAAGCTAATGTACTTCAACTTTTCAGCTGGAGGTAATGTCTTAGATATCTTCATAAGCTTGGGATTTTCTTTTGTTCGTATTTTTCATTCCTCTATATCTGACCTTAGAGGCTCCATTTTAGGTTTCTAGCTACATCATTGGAGTCAAAAAGGTCTTATAGTGGGGCTAATCCCTTAGGAAAAATGTTGTCTTTGAGGTTTAAATGTTCTAATTCATCATTGATTAATTCCTCAATTTCTACTATTTCTAATTGTTCTATTTCTACTTTAGTGAATCTAGTTGGTTCTATCTTATTTACATCATTTACATCTATATCGTTATTTATGGTATAATATAATGTACAATCAATGTCTATATTACCATTTTGAAATTCTCCTTCAGAAACCATAAAATTAAGAATTTGAATATTGTCTTGTAAAAAGATTTTCCAATACTTTAAATTATCAGGTATGGTTGGTCTATGTCTTACCTCAGCTGTGTACGATGATTTGGCTGAAAGGGCAACTTGCATGTGATGGAAAAAGTGGCTAAGCTACGCGCTTGAATATTCTTCTTTCTTGGAATGAAAACAAAGTCAGTCTCATGGAAACATCTTTTCAAGTCTAGGATGGTTTCTCTGTTACACCTAAGTCTAGGGTTATTAGTAATGTACTCTCCCTTAAATTTTTTTATAATGAGTTCTGAGTCTCCCATGATGGAAAATCTTTTAGCCCCAAGTTTTCTTATGATTTGAAGGCCTAGCACTAATGCTTCATATTCTGCCATGTCGTTAGTGCATTTGAAATTTAATCTATAAGCATGTCCTTCTAAATGATCATTTTCCAAATTGTAGATCCATACTCTAACTCTTGCTCCTAATTTATTTACAGAGCCATCAAAATCTAAATTCCACATATATTCATGTGTTATATTTTCACTATCGACTTCTTTGTGTTTCTCTTCTACAATTGTGATTTTATCATTGTCATTGCATGAATTACATGAGATAAATGAGTCCAGATCAGAATGCATGGAATAGATAGGGTAATTCTGTGGTCTTTCTGAACTACTTAACATGAATTTCATCAAGGTTTATTTATATAGCTTCCTTTGCTGACCAAGCACAAAAATAGTAGCATATGACATGTCTAATTGCAGTGATCCCTGTAATTTTTCTTCCCATGAGCGAGATAATAACATATCATATTTGGGAGGGATATTAGCAACTACTATGTCCATAACGATATTCTTTTTTGGGCACTAGAATAAAGTTACACACAGATATTTTATCAGGCCAAGGCATTTGACTTGACTAAAATCAAAGGAGAACAGGTCCTTGTAGGGTCTTGTGATGTCTAAGTAATTTTTCCATGACTGCTTTAGGCATTAAGTTATGAGATGCTCCTGAATCCAACATAGCATTATGTAAGATTTTATCATGTATGTTTAAGCTAATGTGGAATGGAGGGACACCCCCTTGTTGATGTTTTCCATTCACTTCAGGACCAAATAATAACTCAGGTTGATAATCATTGAGGTTGTCAAAATATTCACCTTCACCTATGTTTAATGTTTCAGTAATTTGTGCTTTGTATGAGTCATTTTCACCAGCTCTGTCAAAGGAAATGGTATTCTTAATTTGGCTATCTCAATTTTGATATTGAATGGCATTTGAGTTTTTCCTAATTTAATCACTCATCTTTACCAATTGTGGTTTGTGTGTTTTTATCTTCTTTATCAGCACTTCGTAATTTAGTTTGTGTGTCAACTTTTTTGTTTTCAACTTCCTTGTATGGAATGATTTGAGTAGCATTTGATGTGATTTCTACAATCTTTGGGATGGAAGCATTCTGAGTTTATCTAGGGAGAGTTTGTAGAATTTTGGTCACAGGGGCTTCTATTGTTTTCTTAGTTTGGGTGTGGATTGATTTCTTAATAGGAACCTTCGTGTTATTTTTGCTTCTAAGGCTATATTTTTTATGAAATTCGTAGATATCATATTCATAGCCTTGTTTGTAGTCAAAGGATTCTCCAGATTCTAATTGTAATTGCTGTAACATGTACAATTATTATTCTTCCTGGTAAGAAAAATAGCATCTTCATTGTTTGCTCCCATCAAGTTTAACTGGGTGTCCTAGTCTTCTTCATGTTGTTGTGAAATTTTAGCATAATTTTCTTGGAAAGGTGGTCTAATATGTTGATCGGGTACAAATTCTCTTGATTTACCAGTATTAGGATTTTTCCTAAAGTTGGGATTTCTAATTTGGGGACCTTGTTGATTTTCCTACTGAGTTTTTCTTTCCATGTTCTCTAGTCTATCCATTAGTATTTATATATTTTTGGCTAAACTATCAATCTTAATATCTGAAGTGGAAGGTTCTTTCTTAATGGTCACTCTCCTCTCATTCCTCATCCTTGCTCTTTTGGCTCGTAAGTTAACTTCTACACTAACTGCATCACGTTGCATCTGTTCTAAAGTTGTAGGGTTTCTTTCTCTTAACTGATAAGACATGTTAACATAAAAAACATATGGAAATTTAATCAGGGCCAAGTCTGGTGGAGGCCTGATATTCACTGTAATTGCATTGTAAATGTTGTTAAAACTAGTACAGTAATCCTGAACATTTTCATTAGGAGATCTCCTAATGTTTTCATATTCAGATAATATCTGAAGAGAGTTTCTCTTTCTTTCCAATCTATTTATAAACAATTGGTGGAAAGAAGCTAAATCAACAATATGGTTAGCATGTAAATATTTGAACCATTTTTTAACATCTCCTACTAGTGTTTGTGCAAATAATCTCATTTGAACATCGGCCTCATCAACTTCATGTAACTCAAAATAATCTGCCATTTTATCTACATGTTGTTGAGCAATATACTGACCAGTACCATCGAACTGAAAATTTTTACTCTGATAATCTTGTGGCATGGCATGTAAAGGGGCCTGTAAGGCCAAAGGGGAAAATCTGCCTGCTATGGCTAAGACTTTAGCTTGACTTGGAGGTAAAGTAGTGGTGCTTGAATATGAACTTGAAACTTTTGAAGATGAACTCAAAACGTTAGGTTGGAGAGGAATTTTAGGTATGAATGGTTTTTTGGAATGAAATGTGGTGGATATTATAGGTGAGGTGGAACTGAATGAAGCTGTATTTACAGTTTCTGAAGATATTGTAGAGAGATTAGGGGTAGCAGCAGTTAGGGTAGCTAGTTCAACTGACTGTTGAAAATAGGCTTCATCTATATCTTTTATCAAAGTTGAGGTTAAAACATCAATTTTGTCAAAAGTATCTAGAACCTTTTGATCTAAATCAAGTTGTATAGTAAACTTCTTTGATTCAATAAATTTAATAAAATTGGGGTATATTAGAATATCATGGACTGAGTTTTCAGATTTGGTACGAAATAAAGAATTCTCAAATGATAAATAAAATTGAATATCATGTATGCTTGATAAATCCTTAGGAAGTGAATTTTCTTTAATTAACTCACTACTACTTCCTTGACTCTCTACTTTTTTAGGCTTTCTTAAAATTCTATCAAGATTATCAATAATTATAGCAGGCTGTGGATCAGGATGATCCCTTGTATAATATGTTTTTTTAGAAGCCATAATTTTAACTTATTATGATAAATTAAAATAACCTTTTTAAAAAATTAATGTGAAGAATGAGGAAAATTGTTTCCTTTAAGATTTATTTTAACTAGGGACTGATTTTAACTAGGGACTAATTTTTCCCCCAGTATGGTCGCCAATATGTTATCATTCTGAAATTTCAAAAGGTTGTTCTAAGTGTTAAAAAGAAATACCAGAGGAAAATATAAACCACTTTTGGAGCTTAGGATCTAGCCTTCCTAAACTCAGAGAGGGCTCTCTCTATATGATTTAAGTTTGTTTATTTTATGGATTTTTGGCTAGTTATGTATGCTTAATTTGGATTGGTTTTGATTGGTTGGTGGAATAAATGATTTATATGAATAGGTGATTTTCCATTTTCCATTGGGCTATGGAGTCAATATACTTTGGAAACATAACAAAATCAAATTATAAAGAAAGTGTTACAGGGCAAGATAAGTGATCAATATTAGATCTCAAGGCTGAATGGTGAAGTGATTTTTCAATCGGGATCAAAGAGAAATTAATAATTCCTTAAACTATATAATGAAGAAGGATGAAGAAGTCAATCAGGATCAGAGGGAAATTAAGAATTCTCTAAACTGGATATCAGAGGAAAACATAGAATTGTATAACAATTAAAACCAGAGTGTAATGTTTAAGAAAATTCTGCAGTAAAACTCTTGTTATTACATTCAAATTCAGAACACATATAAGTTTATGGAATACTTAGAAAGAGAACATGAACAATTGAAATTTATTCTTCACTGAGATAGCTCAACACATGAATCCTATAAAGAAGTTTCTTTATAAATTGTTATGTCTGTCAACTGGAAGTCAGCTACAGAAATATTCAGAAATCCATACTTGATACTTCGAATGATGAAGTATTTATACAAAACATTACAAAAAATATCCTGTCAACTGACTAGGATCTATTTTATGAAAATAAAATATCTTTATGAAAAAATACAGTGACACCTTTCAACTGACTGATATCTGGCCCTGATTCTTTGATTGATGTTACCTGTTTGTTTCTTTCATCTGTGCGTTCTTTCATTTGTATGTTCTTTCACCCTTTATAGTAAATCACACAATTTCTCCCAGGTTTCTTCATCTAGGATTTTGATCTTCATTATCTTGTGGTAAATCTCATCCGCATCTGAATATTTGGCAAATGTAGGCTTATTTACAAAAAGGTGTTTTACTTCATGTGGAGGTAAAAGAAGTTTTCTAAAGTTTGTAAAAGTACCTTGCCTATTGGAATGCCCTTCATTGAGGAAACATTGGAAGTTTCCTTGGCTACTTCCCTTAACTTATTTTCATAATCTTCATGTCTCATGAGTTTGTCATTTATTACTAGAGGATTAGGTAGACCCTTCTGTCTCAATACATCAAACTTGTTCACTACGAGTTCCATGGTTTGACATTTTTCCTCAAGATGTATCATCATATTTCTTTTGGAAATCACTTTCTTTACTTCTAGTATAGTCTCTATTCTATCAGCTATCCCGACTTCTTATAATTCATATTTATTTTTATAATTAAGGAATTTGATTATTTCAGAGGCTTCCTCTGGTTTCTTTCGAAGATTAGCTTTGAATTTCTGAATTGCATCACCGATTTCCTTCACTAAGTCATTCTGCTCAAATATAATCTGTATAGAAGGCCAAATATCATTAACTGAGTTAATGATATTGGTCCACAATTGCTGTTTTTCTCGGGCTAAAGGTTATTTTAGTGACAACTCCTTCTCTAACTTTTGGATTCTGTCAGTCAGTCTATTGGCTTTTGGTACTTCAGCTTGATGCATTACTTCTACCAATTTATTTCCATCTTCTAAGCTATTTACTTGCTCCTTGAGCTTATTAATCTCTGTAGTCTGAATGGACATATCTTCCATTTCTTTGATTAATTTACTGGACTCATCAGTGGGATGGGCTGTTGGTATTGCTAATGCTGGTGTTGATGTAATTACTAGAGCTGATGTAAATTCTATGGGAATAGCAGTAATGGGAACTTATTCCATGCTAGTTTGTTTTTCCTGTACAAGTTTATCCATCTTTGTCTCCATTCCTTTAGTTGAGTTGTCAATTGGATGATTAGATTCATCATCTCATCCTTTTGATTGGTTATCTTCAAAACCTCCTTGGTTTGTGGATTCTTAGTAGTTGGTAGTTTTAATTGTTTCTTTAGTGAAACGATGTCTGCATTTTTCCTTTTTATAACTTCTTCTGTTGCCTTGATGTGTTTTGGATTATAACCAACTTCTATTACCAAATATTCTAGTGACTTAATCCTGTTGTATTTTTCTTGTGATGAGGCTCTCTCTACCTTTAACTGTGACTGTATATTTGGTATAGAATTCTACAAATTCTACAAACTTAGAGCTTTATGAGTCATGGTTGAATATATCACTTCTCCTGCCTGTTTGTGTAATTCACTTTGGTCAAATGGATGCACATCCTTGGAAATAACTTCAAAGGATGTATTTCTATAATCTTTTGAAGTTTTGGGGGCCTGTACCTTTGGCTATAGGAAGTTCATCTGCATTTTCCTTGTCTTGAGGTCAAAAGCTGAAAGCAACCTATTCTGATCACTGGGAGTTTGTTTCCAGTGTTGTGCATATGTAACAACCTTCAATGCTTCATTTTTTATTTTAATCTCTTTATATTTCTCAATGATATCCTTTTCTTTCTCAACTGGTTTGCTGGATGATGAAATCTCTGCACTATTTTTCTTTTGAATGATTTGTGCACTGGAAGATGATGGCAGAGGTGTTTCTTTTGTATGTGTTCTAGGTGCATCATCCCTGATAAAATTATTTGTTTCAATTGTCTCTTCCTGCTCTATTACTGGGTTCAACTTTGTTTTCTTTCTGTACATAAGCTTGAATTTACTATCAGATGTAGCTTCTTCTGAATAAGAGCCTTCTTCTCTAGCATTTTTTGAATTCCTATCCTGTGGGTCTAGAGTAAGCAGGATGGAACTAGTATCAAGCTACTCCTCCACCTCCTGTAGAGTGTTTTCCAACCACTCTGACTGGTTGGAATATTTCTCAATCTCAGGCTTAGATTCATGGATGAAAAGGGTGAGTTTAAACTTAATTCTTAATTTTCTTATGACACTCAAGGGGTCGTATGACCATTTCAAACTATTGCTGACCTTTAACTCTTGTAGACATCTATCTGATTCCTTTCCAGCATTCCTACTATTGCATATAAAAGGCCCTAGTTGGTTTTTTTATCTTGAACTCAGTTTTCTTTTTGGCTGAAAGGAAAGTTATCTCATCAGAATTCAAGATTTGCTTGATGTACTCTAAAGAAAATATCCTCATTGGGAGGTATTTGGGAAGTTTGTAAGGTACTAATTGGCTTCCATACACTCTGATCTCTGTGTGATTTTGGTATAAATACCAGTCTCTTATATTTCTCTAATCAGATAACTGTAAAACTTTTTTATTTCATCACTTATTCTAGACTGAATTCTATTGTTAAGCATATTAACCGCTAGGTACACAAAAGAATCAATTAAGTCTTTGAAACTAAATTCATTGGAATCCTTTTTTATCAAGGATGTCCAAAAGATTATGGAATGGGGATTACACTCTGTGTCTAGTTTTTTTAGGTTGACTGCAAACCTTTCTGACTGAAAAAATATGAACAAATAGAATAATACTGAGGAGTATTTAAACACTCCTTATTTTGGCAGTTTGATCAGTTGATCATGCATGGTATCTGCGAGGAATTGGGCAAAGCTGAAAGTTATAGCTAGAGGTTGGCCTGGGCAATAGATAGAGAGAAAACCAAGGATGGATTTATCTACATGCTCATCAGTAAAATATCCTAGAATACATGACAACATGGTCACAACTTGTTTTATTCTTTTTGGGAACATGGTAGAAAAGTATGGTGGGTTTCTTTTAGGAATTTGAGCTGATTCAGGGAGGAAAGTCTGAAAGATTTGAGACTTTTTAGGGAAATCTAGCTTTAGGTAAATCTTAGCGAGGGCCTCAATGGAGGAAGGCACTCCCTATGGTTATTATGGAATCTGCAACATTTGATTAATGGAATGAGCATTGATATTAATCATGATTTCTTGGTCAGGGGTGACTATGGCTCTTTCATTGGGCAAATAGCTGAGTTGGAAAACTCTGATGACTTCAGGGAACTGGTAGGTCTGTGGAAATGTGTATTTTGGCAAGTTAGAGTTCCACAGATGAATATCATTTGCCTGATCAACAAATTTGTCATGGCTCTGTTAGCCACCAATAAAATTTGTTATACCAAATGGTGGCTAAAACATTTTTGGAGCCTTCAAGGAACAAGTTTTATTGCAAAAAGTGTTACCTCTTGAAGACTCTTGAAGACATCATGTCCTTTGTTCAAATCTTCACTGTTGTTCCATTTTATTCAGAAATTCTGCTGATTCCATAAGGAAAAAATACTACTGCAAACATCGTTTTCCCCTCCTTCCACTTCAAAACTAACCTCCATTTTTCCCCCTTTTCATTCCTATGAAATTCCTCTATTTTTCGGTATTCCCCATTTCCCCTTCACAAAATCCTTTTTACAGAGTTTAAAACTCCTTTTTGGACTTTGCCGAAACCCCCAAATCCATTGAAAACTTGAGAAAATTTCATTAAAAATACACTTTTTGTATTACAGGCTTAAACCCCCTTGGGCTAAGTCCTAACCACTTCCCCATTATATGCCCTGGTGCTAGAACCAGGCGCTAAGCCATTTAAGCACTTATCGCATCGCAAAAAGCCAAGCGCGCAAGTCTTTGTGCCATGACAAAAGTTCCGATGCGATTAAGCCCTGTCCTTATATCCCCCGATCATATTATCACTCCATATAACTTTTCCCGGGACCAAGAGTTAAAGCCCGTAGCGCTAATCGCATCGCAAATATCAAATGGGTAGATTGAAAAGCCCGAAGGCCCGACCTTCCAATGGCGATTAGCCCTTCATTATATACACCCCGGGCATATTATATTTCATAAAGACCAGCGGCCCCGTAGTCGGGCGCCAAACCATATCATTAATATATTCCGCCCCGATGCATAAAAACCTTTTCTTTTCATTTAATTTTGGGTTTTCCTATGTTTTAAAGGGTCAGTGCATAAGTTGAAACAATCTCAATCATTGATCTTTGAGCCGATCAACGGCCGACGCTACATCGCATCACAATTTTTGTTGGGTAAATTTGTTTCTCCCCTCCGATTGGCGATTCTCCAATCAGTCGTCAGCCGTTGATCTCCTCCCCCCTTCCCAGATCCAACAACCCACATTCGCTCCGATCATTAGCCTTGCCTCCGCTTCAGAACCCTCTGATTCATTTCCCACCGTCAATCTGATCCCCCCGAGACCGACGAAGCCGCGGGTAAATCGAGCCGGGCGCCCCCACCCCCCCCCCCCCGCCCATTGAATGCCTCTGATTGCATCCGGATCATCCACGTGTCCAGATCGCATTTCCCAACTTTGGTCTAAAAATATGTAGCCTTACTCATAATGTTTTTCGGAAAATCCTGGCCGTTGATTTCTGCAGATCAACAATCCAGATTCAAATTTTCTCCGCTTGTGTATTTTTGTTTTAAAAACACCAGATTTAAATCTCCACTGTTGATCTCGTGGGCCGATCTCATCCAACGGCCCACGATCATCCCGAACTCCCAACTCCATTTTTAACCATATTTTCCTCCGTAACAAAGGCTTTTAACCCATTTCTTCGCATTTCTCTAATTTACCAAACAGTGTGGCTCCTTCACACTGTTAAATCAAAACCAATACTGACCGTCGATCTCTGCGCGATCAACGGTTCTAACATATTTTCTCCCTTTGCTCTCCTTTTAACCTCTTCTCATAGATCTACACCGTTAGATGATGCCATCCAACGACCACGCTTTCTCCCCACACCCTCTGAAGCAGTTCAAACCCAATAACGTAGGATTTCATAACATTGTGTGTTTTTTTCAGGTCCAAGTGAATTTCAAATATTTTAAAGAGAAATAATAAAGCCGAGGGTGATGATCCTCAGGGATTTGTTTATTTAAAGAGAAGCCATTCTCAGGGTTCCAACTCCACGTCTCATTGATGCTTCATGGGCATTGATGCCATATAAGCCCTGTGCGGCCCTGCACATCAACAAGACACACAGAATGAAATAAAAACAAGAGTATCCGTGTCGAAGACAAAACACACTAGAACAGAAGATTGAAGACAAATTTGTGGGGATTACGGCTAAGATTGATTATCAAAAGCCTAATCCTCCGAATTAAAACACATTTAAAGAAAATCATAAAGATCTATTAGACAGAAAAGCCTCCACTGCCACATCAGAGGCAAATTGATTCCTCTCAACTACCACAAAGCCACCTATGCTTCAAAGAATTTAAACAAAGGTCGAAGTTATTGATCAAAAAGAAGAGATTTACCTTAGCACAGCCAAACAATTAATTCTGCCAAATGAACTATATGAAAAAATACCAGCAGAGTTAATTGTATCCTGAAACAGAGCCTAAAAAGTCAATAAAAGCTTCCACCGAGCTTAATCCTTTAATGTAAATCATTTAATACAGAGGACACCTATGTAAGATTCTTCATCGAGCCCCTCAAATGCCGAGAAGCATTAAGTCTGTATTAATTGACCCAGGAGATCTTTTATCAGATCCCATATCCTCATTCTTCTATAAATACTTCTGTAGAAGATGAGAAAAGGTTGGTTGCGGAACTTTGAAATATACTTGAGCTCGAAACTTCTGATTGTAAATAGTTTTCAAAGGCTCTTGAAGCTCTGCTTGTGATAGAATAGTTAGGCTAAGAAGTGAAGTTGATTGCTAACCTGAAACACTGGACTTAAAGCTATAACTGGTTTGAAGCATCAACACAAGTTGATTTATGGGATCTTGGTCTATGTCTACGGTGATGTTTTTCTTCTTGTAAATCGTTATTTTATTTATGTTTCCACTTTTTTCATCTTCTCTGATAAAGAACAACAAGCATAGATTTAGGATTTACTGTATATCAGTACCCTTCTCTGACTGATAAGCTTTATCTAAATGTTTTCTTCCAATTTGTGTTATTTAGGAATCATTTAATTCAGTTTAAGCAGTTAGGAATGCTGGCGTTCCCTCGTCCTATTGTCTTATCTAAATATTGTTCTTAGATGTTATTTTCAGCTTATGTTAAGTAGAGATGAACTAAGGAAGATATGGTAAGCCCTGGTCCTAGTTTTATCCCAAGAGACTGACTGAAAGTTTCCCTTGGAATGTGTTGAATGATGGCTAGTTTCTAAGTACTTACCAGATCTTAGGCCATTCTTTGTTATCATTTGTGTTTCCCTCATGTTTAATTATTTTTCTATTGAAAGTATATCAAAGGCTAGCTAGTTTCGAAGTACTTACCAGATCCTGGATTGCTTTTATGTTTTTCTTAAGTGTTTGTCAAAGGCTGGCTAGTTTCAAAGTACTTACCAGATGCTGGATTGCTCTTTTTTCTTCATTTGTTTAATTCCCCTCCTTTTTGTATCATTTCATTTCATAAATCAACTTTAAAGAGATCCTTAGACATAGATGACTTGCCCCATAGACCACTCTTGAACCTGGTTGTTTCAATTAAAACCCTATTATGACTCCATAGCCCAATGGACTAAAACCTGCATTTATCCATCTTTTTGGCCAAAGCTTGTTATATTTTATTGCAACTTCTCACCTTTGAAACTCTTTCCATTTATAACTTTCCACTCAAATAATAATCATGCTCAACCATCCAAAACAAACAAAAAACCTTGGCCTTCATAACTAGCCTAATATCATTACCCAAACTTCAAAGACAAATCCATCTTTGCACTTATTGGAGAGATCTCTCTCTGGATTCAAGAGGGCTAGATCCTAGAATCCCAAAGTGGTTGAAATGATGTTTCTCCCTATTGTCAGACTTTTCCAATCTTGTTGATTATAGGGAGCTAACATTTCTGGCGACTACGCTGAGGACGAACCAAAAATCTCTGGTTCCCTTGAAATTTCATAAAAACTTGTGAGTAAAAGCAGCCTTTTCAAGCACTACCAAGTAATGGTAATCATGATGAAACTTGTTTGAATCAGTGACAAACTAGGTGAACCCTATGATTCTCATAAGACTTTATCTAACCTTGAAAAATCAGCTGGTTTAGCCATAAGAGTAGACTGTCTTTGTCTCATAACCGTAGATAAGTTTTGAAACAGATTTAAGACACTCTTAGAAACCACACAACTGAAAAATAACTCATAAAACCCAAAAATATTTTAGATTGGAATTAAATAAACAATGTGGTGGACCATAAAACCTTTTACCTCCAAAAGAGCTAAAAAACTTCCACTTGGCGACTCCACAATCCTCAACAGACCTTAAGACTCCACTAGGGAGAACCCTTATCATTGTAATATCATTTGAGCTCAGTTAGAGGACTTTAGGATTGAAATTTGTCTAAAAAGATCAGTTAACCTTTTAAAGACTGTCATATCTGGTTGAAATTTTCTTGTTTAGTTGGGTCTGAAAAGCACATCATAGTGGCTCCTAGAAAGATTCATACTAGAGCCTATCCTGACCCAGATCCACCTGAGATAGCTGATAACCCGGAAAGTATCCTTAGGGAGTCTCCTAGGATTATATTATCAACTGTTTTCAGATCACCCTTGAGAGCTAATTCATTTCCTGAAAATTTCTCAGCTCTACAACAAGCACAAGTTGACTTAGTAAATCCTTTTAGAAGTAGGTCATTTGATGATATAATTCAGCTAGATTCTGAGTCTTCACTTTCATCTCCTGAAACAAGTGAACATCCTGGTAATAGAGAAACAACACCACTTGATCTACATTTCCTTTCCAATTTAGGTGTTTCTCATCCAAGATCAAATCAGCAATCTATTCCTAGTGCATCCACGTCTGTTCATCCCACATCCACTGTTCAAACCACTCCACTTCAACCCACTTTACCTTTTGTTAATCTGCCTCTTGTAAATCCACCTCCACTACATATCATGGTAGCATGGTGTGCTCCCTTAGTCCTTCCTGTACCATTAGTCAATCTTCCACGGGACTATCAGTCCAAAATTCCATTATATAATGCTAGTAATGCTACTACTGCATCTCAACATGTGGATAAGATGAATGACTACTTTGACAGAAATGAAATTGATGATGATTCTGTCAAGCTTAGGTTATTTGCTCAGAGTTTGGGGGGAGAATTAAGAAAATGGTTTAAAGGCTTAACCCCCCATAGTATAAATGATCTCCAAGCCTTCCATCAAACATTCTTAAACAAATGGGAAGTGAAGAAGAATCCTCTCCAAGTCCTTTCTAATTACAAGAACCTCCATAGAAACACTAGGGAAAGTGTACAAGCTTATTGTACTAGATTTAACAGTGTATATAATGCACTTTCCCAAAATTTAAAACCTCCACAAGGCTCAGCTCTAAACAAGCTTCCTGAAGGGTTTGACCCCGAGATGGCCTATCAACTGAGAGAGAGAGATCCTACAACTCTTGAAGATATGCAAAAAGGAGCTCTTGCTCTGGGAGTTAAATTAATGGAGAAGAGAGCAAGAATGAAGAATGAGAAGAGAGTATCCTTCAGAGAGGAATCTACCCCTTCTACTTCCATCTCAAAGATGGAAAAAATGATGGAGGAGATGATGAAAAAAATGAGCATCCTTGAGAGAGCACAAGCAAGTCAAAACCAAACTACTCCTCAAAACAGAAACCAGAACCAGAATCAGAATTTTAGAAGGAACCAGCCTTCAAACAGACCTAGGGAAGATGATCAACAGATCACTCCTCCCTTTCATCAAAACTATGTGAGTGAGGTTGAGGAAACTGATGAAATAAAAAAGGAAGATGATATCAACATGCTAGGAGTAGATAATGATGACTTTGAGATTTATTATGATAGAAAACAAGATCTTTACACACCTTATGATGACAAAAGAGATGATGATGAAAGTTATTATCAAGACATGGAGAATGTCATCATAGAGTCTCAAACATAATATGACCTTAGAAGTAAAACCAGTCAACAAACTCCCAACACCAAAATCTCTGACAAATCTTCACAAAACAGCACTGCAACCAAGCCTAAAGTTGTCAAACAGAAGGACAAATCAGTAGCTGTAAATTCTGATAAAGGTAGAGAGAAAGGCACTCAAAACGTTACAAAACAGAGTGCAGACCTTAGTAGTACTAACACTTCAGCTAGTACTTATGTTAAAACCATTTTGTCAAATTTAAATAGAACAAATCAGCAAGAAGATGTTGTTGATAGAGTGGCAGTTAACAAGGCTAATACAAGTTCTTCAAAGAATCAAATTCCTTTCAGCCTGGAGCAGGAAATTTCCAAAATTAAAATATTTGTTCCCTTGACTGAGATAGCTGCCCAGAATGTATATAGGACCCAAATTCTGAATGCTTTAAACATTGAAGAGAATAATGACACAATCAATCTTAATGATGACCAACTAGAGCTTATTTTTGGTCCAAAGATTGAAGGTAAGTATCAAGAGGGACCTGTTCCTCCCTTTTATGTGAGTTTAAACATTCATGACAAAATTTTGCACAATGCTATGCATGATTCCGGGGCTTCTCATAATTTAATGCCTAAAGCTGTGATGGAGAGCCTGGGTCTAGAAATCACCAGACCTTATAAATATATTTACTCCTTTGACTCGAGCAGAGTAAAATGTTTAGGATTAATTAAAGATCTATGCATTAACTTAGCACAGATCCCAGCCAAATTCTTAGTCATGGATATTTTTGTGGTTGATGTGCCCCAAAAGTATGGAATGTTATTATCAAGATCTTTTTGGGCTAAGTTACAAGGAACTATGCAGATGGACATGACCTATGCGACCATCCCTATTTTCAATCAGAAAAGAAGACTTTACAGGGAGTCCCATATGAAATACATAGTTACAAGCCAAGACAGACCACAAAACTCTCCTCTGTATTCTGTAAGCATAGGCCTTGATTCTTTTATTTTTTTTAATGATGAATCGTTTAGTTAACAAGTCACTTTAACAGAATTGATGGCTGATAGAGAGGGAGAAGAACACAACACGGAAGTGTCAAAACAGTTTGTTGCGTTTGAAAACTTTAGCAAACCTAACACAGGTCTTGAGGCACTACAAGTCATGCATCCATCGCTTTTTAACATTGACAGTCAAGAAAACAACCCTCAACACAGTGAAAAACCTGAGGAGTTGAAACAAATTCAACAAGTGTTGATATTCCACAACAATCTGAAAGCACTTTATTTGAAGAGGACAGTAACCAAGATGAAACCGAAACAAGTCCTCTATGGAGTATGAACTTCGATGGGTCATCCACTAGAACTAATGCTGGTGCAGGTGTCTGGATTTGCAACACTGAGAACAACCACACAGAGAGCATTTCTTGTAGATTAAACTTCAAGTGTTCGAAAAACATAGCAGAATATGAATCCCTGATTTTAGGCTTGCGTTTGTTGAAAAATATAGGAGCCAAAAGAATCAAAGCGTATGGGGATTCCGAGTTAATCATTAGGCAAGTCAACGGGGAATACAACGCAAATCACCCAAGACTTAGGGCCTATCGAAATGATGTCGTGGACCTTTTAAAAACTTTTGAGGAGTACCAGATAATTTTTGTCCCAAGAAAAAGAAATATCGCGGCCCACAGCTTAGCCTTTGCAGCCAGAACATGTTTAACGCCATATGAAACTAAATACTGCACAACTCAGATAAAATTCATACCAGTTGTTCCTGATAACGAAAAATACTGGTAGGTGTTCGACGGAGACAAACAAATAGAAGACTTCATGCAATTCAGAAATGAATTCGAAACTACATAGTTCGGATTCAGATTATGATACAGACTGCAGTAGTGAAGAAAAATTTCTTGGTGAAGAATAACCATCTCCTGAACTTGTTAATATTAATCTACTATCTAGAAAACTTGAAAACAAAACAGAGGTGACTACAGAGTTAGAAACAAAGGAGTTAGAAACTCTACAGTGCAAAGATCAGAGTTTGCCTAAGGGTCTGGCCCCTTTAGAAGAGTTGTTTGATTTTAATGATGTGGCCAAGAAGCCAAAACTGAAACTTGTAGAGACTGAAGTGGAAGAGTGAAATATAGGCAGTGAACTTAAACCAATGATGATTAAATTGTCTAAGACCTTACCAGCTCACATTAAACTCAAATACATAGAGCTATTTAAGTAATTTTCTAATGTTTTTGCGTGGAGTTACGAAGATCTTAAATCTTATGACACTGAAATAATACAACATAAAATCCCTCTCAAGGAAAACCAAAATCCATTCAAACAGAAGCTGCGCAGAATAAACCTTGTTCAGCTGCCTTTGGTTGAGAAGGAAATAAAGAAAATGTTTGAAGCTGGTATTATTGTCCCTATTAGATATTCTGAGTGGGTGTCTAATCTGGTGTCAGTTAGGAAGAAAAATGGAGATATCAGGCTTTGTATAGACTTTAAAGACTTAAACAAAGCTTCATTGAAAGAAAAATACCTTTTACCTAAAATGAATCATATTTTACAAGGGTGGTAGGGTCTAGAAGAATTTCTTTGCTGGATGGCTACTCAAGGTACACTCAGATCTTAGTTCACCTTGATGATCAACTAAAGATAGCCTTTACTACACCATGGGGCACTTTCATGTATGTGAAAATGCCCTTTGGTCTAATGAATGCTGGGGCAACATTTCAGAGAGCCATGGACATAACATTCGTCGAAGAACTGGGCTACTTCATCATTATATACCTCGATGATGTTATTTTTTTTTCAAAGACAGATGAAGAGCACTTAGAACATTTAAGAACAGTCTTCGAGAGATTCATAAAGTTTGGTATATCTTTGAACCCCAAGAAAACACTATTCGGTCTCCAAGAAGGTAAAATTCTTGGGCACATTATTTCAGAAGAGGGTATTAAGATAGATCCAAAGACGATTGAGGCCATATTGCAGATCTCTCATCCTCGAAACATCAAGGAGTTGCAATCTTTCCTTGGAAAGTTTAACTTCTTGAGAAGATTCATCTCCAACTTGACTGAGCTCCTTAGAAATATTACAAACATGTTGAATAAAGAGCAAGGGGTAAAATGGACCTTGGAAGCAAAAAAGTCCTTTGAACTGGTGAAACAAGCGTTAACCAAAACACCGGCTCTAATAAGTCTTGATTTTTCAAAAGATTTTTATATTTTTTCATTTGCATCAGAGCATACAATAGCTATTTTCCTTCTACAGAAAAATCCACAAGGACAAGAGCAGCCTATTGCATTCTTTAGCAAGGCTTTGAGAGATTCCCATTTGAAGTATAACATTATGGAGAAGCAAGCTTTTTCTTTGGTTAAAGCTTTGAAAGACTTCAGAGTATACATCTTATACTCACACATTATTGCCTTTGTCCCAAATTCAGTTGTCAAAGATATTCTAACACAGGACCCAGATGGTAAGAGAGGTAAGTGGATTTCTGTTATTCTTGAATATGATTTAGAAATAAAACCCACTAAACTCATCAAAGGCCAAGGTCTAGCTAGGTTGATGGATGAATCCAATTTTTAAGTTCTTGATATTAATATGATTAATGCTTTAGATGATCAAGTGGAAATCTCAACTTCCATTGTTGAAGACCATTTTATGAATTCCTCTTGGTATGATGATATTCTTTATGTTTTTCTTAATTTGAATACACCTCCTGGTTTGACAAAAAAAAAGGCAAGGTTTTTGAAATTGAAAGCTGTAAACTATTGCATTATAGATAGATGTCTTTATTGGAAAAATGCAAGTGGTATATTGCTTAAATGTTTGCCTGAGTATGATGAAGAGAAGGTTAAGCACGAGTTCCATGAAGGAGAGTGTGGAGGCCATTTATACTGGAAGACAACAGCCAACAAAATCTTGAGGGTTGGTTACTATTGGCCTACTCTTTTTCTTGATGTACACAAGATGATGATTGCCTATCATAAATGTCAACTTTTTGAAGGCAAAAGGAAGTTGTTACCCATACCTCTGCATCCAATCACTGTTGAAGCCCCTTTTCAACAGTGGGGACTTGACTTCATAGGTGAAATCCATCCATCATCTTCAGCTCAGCATAGATGGATTCTCACTGCCACAGATTACTTCACTAAATGGATAGAAGCCATTCCTTGTAGGTAGGCCAATGATTATGTTATTATAAAGTTTATGGAGAATAATATTCTCTCTATATTTGGCTTTCCTACCAATATCATCACTGATAATGCAACAACATTTGGATCAAAGAAGATGGTTGAGTTCTGTCACAAGTATCAGATAACATTGGGGCATTCCACGGCTTATTAACCTCAAGGTAATGGACTGCAGAATCCTAAAACAAGAGTTTAGTGAACATAATCAAGAATTTGTTGGAAGACAAAAAAATGTCTTGGAACACAAAGCTGGTGCATGCACTTTGGGCTGAAAGATTGACTTTGAAGAAATCTATTGGCATGTCACCATACCAGCTTGTGTATGGCACTGATGCAATTTTTCCAACCAGCCTTGGTGTGCCAGTTATGAAGTTGATTCAAGAGGTTCAGTCTGAAGATAATGACATGATCAGAAGGATAAATCAGACTATTCACCTTTAGTAAACCAGAGAGGAGGTTTATAACAAAGCATTGCAGAAGCAGGACAACATCAAAAAGCTTTTTGACAGAAGAACAAAGGCCAACAATTTCAATGTTGGGGACAAAGTTTTAAAGTGGGACTAAAGGAGGGAAGACAAGGGCAAGCATGGAAAATTTTACAACTTATGGCTTGGCCCTTACTTCATTCATTCAGCTGCTGGTAACAATGCCTTTTTCTTACAAGAATTGAATGGAGAAGAATTGTTTGGGGGTCCTATCAATGGCAGGATGCTCAAACATTACTTCTCTTGATCCATGTCATTTTCTGAAAGCCTTTTTATCTTTTTTCCATTATAAATATTTCATCCACCATTGCATTCAAAGTTAGAAAAATCAAAATACAAAAACAATGAAAGAAAGAAAAGAGGGCAGATTGTAAAAACAATAAAGGTAGAGCCCCATACCAACAAAAAGAGAAACAAATCTGAAAGTGTGCAAGATTAAATTCCACTCCTAAAAAACACACTTATAGTTAGTCAAACAGCCTAATCTTGACTAATTAGTTTTAAATTTACTGTTGATAGGATAATGAATCCGATTTGCCAAACTGTTTAATCTTGGCTTATCAGTAGGTAGATTAGGCTAGAAATTAAAGGTTCAAACATGATCAAAATCTGAACCTATGTTGCCAAAATATTAATGACTCGAATCTGTTCAAATTTTTGAGTCAAAAACAGAGGAATAACTGGTTCTAATCAGCTCAAAATCTAAACTAGTTGATCAAAGAAAGAACAACTCAAACAAGAGCCAAAAACAGAGCTGTAAAAAAGATGAAGGAAGTGCTTTGAAACTTTCAGATCTTAAGCCTTCCATTTTGTTTTAATTTTCTGCAAAATAAGATCTATGTGCAACTTGTTTTTTATGCCATAGATCAGCATCAAGTTAGATTGTTCAATCCTGACTTGTATGCTTTTAAATTTCTGTGTTAGAAATTAGAGAATAAAAATCTGTTAGACTGTTTAATCCTAACAGATTACTGGATTAGGTAGAGAAACATATGGAATCAAATGTTTAATATGAGTTCATGGGGAAATAAGGAGTAGAAATAGTTTATATTTTATGCTTTCAAAAGAATAAAATGTTTTGAAAAGAGTTTGTCAATCCAAGTGCACTCTAAAGAAGAAAAAATGTTAGATTAGTAGAATTGGGTAGGTAGAAATCTTGTGTTGATGAAGTTCCATTGTTTTCCATGGCTGCCAATATGTTTTCAGAGCAAAAGATGATCATTCAAGAAAAGGAAGGTAGCCCAATGGAAAAGGCACTGATCAGCGTCCCAGAGAATGTAGGTCTGAAGTTCTTGATGCCTTCAAGTAGGCACCATCCACAAGTGGAGCCACTGTTAGCCACCAATAAAATTTGTTAAACCAAATGGTGGCTAAAACATTTTTGGAGCCTTCAAAGAACAAGTTTTATTGCAAAAAGTGTTGCCTCTTGAAGACGCTTGAAGACATCATGTCCTTTGTTCAATTATTCACTGTTGTTCCATTTTATTCAGAAATTCTGCTGATTCCATAAGGAAAAAATACTGCTGCAAACACCATTTTCCCCTCCTTCCACTTCAAAACTAACCTCCATTTTTCCCCCTTTTCATTCCCATGAAATTCCTCTATTTTTCAGTCTTCCACATTTCCCCTTCACGAAATCCTTTTTACAGAGTTTAAAACTCCTTTTTGGACTCTGTCAAAACCCCCAAATCCATTGAAAACTTGAGAAAATTTCATTAAAAATACACTTTTTGTATTACAGGCTTAAGCTCCCATGGGCTAAGTCCTAACCACTTCCCCATTATATGCCCTGGTGCTATAACCAGGCGCTAAGCCATTTAAGCGCTTATTGCATCGCAAAAATCCAAGCGCGCAAGTCTTTGTGCCATGACAGAAGTTTCGATGCTATTAATCCCTGTCCTTATATCCCCCGATCATATTATCACTCCATATAACTTTGCCTGGGACCAAGAGTTAAAGCCCCTAGCGCTAATCGCATCGCAAATATCAAATGGGTAGATTGAAAAGCCCAAAGGCCTGACCTTCCGATGGCAATTGGCCCTTCATTATATACGCCCCGGGCATTTTATATTTCATAAATACCAGCGGCCCCGCAGTCGGGTGCCAGACCATATCATTAATATATTCCGCCCCGATGCATAAAAACCTTTGCTTTTCATTTAATTTTCGATTTTCCTATGTTTTAAAGGGTTTCCACTGGTGCATAAGTTGAAACAATCTCGACCATTGATCTTTGAGCCGATCAATGGCCCATGCTACATCGCATCGCAATTTTTGTTGGGTACATTTGTTTCTCCCCTCCGATTGGCGATTCTCCGATCAATTGTCAGCCGTTGATCTCCTCCCCGCCTTCCCAGATCCAACGGCCCACACTCGCTCTGATCATTAGCCTTGCCTCTGCTTCAGAACCCTCCGATTAATTTCCCACCGTCGATCTGATCTGCAGATCGACGGTCAACGCTCAATCGCATCGGCGCTGTGCAAATTCCCTCCCCCCCGCCGATTGAATGCCTCCGATTGAATCTAGACCGTCCACGTGTCCATATCGCATTTCCCGACTTTGGTCTAAAAATATGTAGCCCTGCTCATAATTTTTTTCGGCCAATCCTGGCCATTGATCTCTGCAGATCAACGGCCCTGATTCAACGTTTCTCCGCCTGTGTATTTTTGTTTTAAAAACACCAGATTTAAATCTCCACCGTTGATCTCGTGGGCCGATCTCATCCGACGGCCCACAATCATCCCAAACTCCCAACTCCATTTTTAACCATATTTTCCTCGAAAACAAAGGTTTTTAACCCATTTCTTCGCATTTCTCTTATTTACCAAACAGTGTGGCTCCTTCACACTGTTAAATCAAAACCAATCCCGACCGTCGATCTCTGCGTGATCAATGATTCTAACATATTTTCTCCCTCTGCTCTCCCTTTAACCTCTTCTCACAAATCTACACCGTTAGATGATGCCATCCAACGACCATGCTTTCTCCCCACACCCTCTGAAGCAGTTCAAACCCAATAACGCAGGATTTCATAACATTGTGTGTTTTTTGCAGGTCCAAATGAATTTCAAGTATTTTAAGGAGAAATGATAAAGCCAAGGGTGACGATCCTCAGGGCTTTGTTTATTTAAAGAGAAGCCATTATCAGGGTTCCAAATCCATGTCTCATCGATGCTTCATGGGCATTGATGCCATATAAGCCCTGTGCGGCCCTGCACATCAACAAGACACACAGAATGAAAAAAAAACAAAAGAGTATCCGTGTTGAAGACAAAACACACCAGAAGAGAAGATTGAAGAAAAATTTGTAGGGATTACGGCTAAGATTGATTATCAAAAGCCTAATCCTCCAAATTAAAAAATAGTTAAATAAAATCATAAAGATCTATTAGACAGAAAAGCCTCCACCGCCACATTAGAGGTAAATTGATTCCTCTCAGCTACCACAAAGCCACTTGTGCCTCAAAGCATTCAAACAGAGGCCGAAGTTATTGATCAAAAAGAATATATTTACCTTAGTGCAGCCAAAAAATTAATTCTACCAAATTAACTAAATGCAAAAATATCAACGGAGTTAATTGTATCCTGAAAGGTCGAGAAGCATTAAGTCTGTATTAATTGACCCAGGAGATATTTTATCAGATCTCACCTCCTCATTTCTCTATAAATACTTCTGTAGAAGATGAGAAAAGGTTGGTTGCATAACTTTGAAATATACTTGAGCTCAAAACTTTTGATTGTAAATAGTGTTTGAAGGCTCTTGAAGCTCTGCTTGTGATAGAATAGTTAGGTTGAGAAGTGAAGATGATTGTTCACCTGAAACACTGGACTTAAAGCTGTAACTGGTTTGAAGCATCAATACAAGTTGATTTATGGGATCCTGGTCTATGTCTACGATGATGTTTTTATTCTTGTAAATCGTTATTTTATTTCTGTTTCCACTTTTTTCATCTTCTTTGATAAAGAACAACAAGCATAGAGTTAGTATTTACTGTATATCAGTACCCTTCTCTGACTGATAAGCTTTATCTAAATGTTTTCTTCCAATTTGTGTTATTTAGGAATGATTTAATTCAGTTTAAGAAGTTAGGAATGTTGGCATTCCCTCGTCCTTCTGTCTTAGCTAAATATTGTTCTTAGATGTTATTTTCAGCTTATGTTAAGTAGAGATGAACTAAGGAAGATATGGTAAGCCCTGGTCCTAGTTTTATCCCAAAAGACTAACTGAAAGCTTCCCTTGGAATGTGTTGAAAGCTGGCTAGTTTCGAAGTACTTACCAGATCTTACGCCATTCTTTGTTATCATTTGTGTTTCCCTCATGTTTAATTGTTTTTCTATTGAAAGTATATCAAAGGCTGGCTAGTTTCGAAGTACTTACCAGATCCTAGATTGCTTTTATTTTTTTCTTAAGTGTTTGTCAAAGGCTAGCTAGTTTCAAAGTACTTACCAGATCCTGGGCTGCTCTTTGTTCTTCATTTTTTTAATTCCCCTCCTTTTTGTATCATTTCATTCCATAAATAAACTTTAAAGAGATCCTTAGACATAGATGGCTTGCCCCATAGACCACTCTTGAACCTGGTTGTTTCAATTAAAACCCTATTATGACTCCATAGCCCAATGGACTAAAACCTGCATTTATCCATCTTTTTGGGCAAAGCTTGTTCTATTTGCTTGCAACTTCTCACCTTTGAAACTCTTTCCATTTAGAACTTTCCACTCAAATAATAATCATGCTCAACCATCCAAAACAAACAAAAACCATTGGCCTTCATAACTAGCCTAATATCATTACCCAAACTTCAAAGACAAATCCATCTTTGCACTTATTGGAGAGATCCCTCTCCGGATTCAGGAGGGCTAGATCCTAGAATCCCAAAGTGGTTGAAATGATGTTTCTCCCTGCTGTTGGACTTTGCCAATCTTGTTGATTACAGGGAGCTAACAGGCTCCAACAATTGAGCTCCAAAAGATTGCTATAAGCCACAATGTCAATTATTTTAAAGTCTTTATTTGCCAATGGAGTGTGGTTGACATCTAACAGCGGTGGTTGCAGAGGGTTTACAATTTGGACGCTTTGGGAAGCCATCAATTTTATTCAATTTATTAATTAATTAGCTTAATTGATGGTGGCGGATATTTAGGATTACCTAGAATACCGAAATTTGATTGTAGAAGGGGTCCAGGTAGCAGCGGGGGCTTCAATCTTGGTTGGCAATGATGCTTTTGGTCTCTTTCGCAAATTGACGGGGATAGGGGAATAATAGAATAGCGGGGTTTTAATTATTTTTTGAAATTTTGGTGGTTTATCGCATGGCGCGAGGGTTTTATTATTTCAAAATGTGGTGGTTTATTGCATGGCGTGAGGTGGTTTGTTGGTTTGGGTAGGAGGGGATGTGATAAAAACTGGAGGGGTCACGTGGTAGGGGAGTGGGTGGAGAAAACTACTTATTTCGCATCCCCCCCCTTTGGTTTTAAACATCGGACGTCGAGGGTTGCGAAAAATTTCGTAGGTCATCCGATGTGATTAGCGGTGATTAGACAGTAGGAGGAGTTGGGAGTTTTCAAAGGAGCTGAGGTTAGGAAATAGATATGCGAAGGGTTAAATGAAAAATGGAGTTTAACTAAATTCATTAAGCGTAGGTTTCAAATGATAGTGGGGGGTAGGAGGGGTGGGGGCTGGTTAAATGAAGTGGGGTCCAATTGATCTTTTTGCGCTTTTAACTTTGAAAAAGTGGGTTTTCATGTGTTTATGGAAACATAAAGTTTAATAAAGAGGAAGGGGGTTTTTAAAGGGAAAAAGTGTTTTTTAGGAAAAGGGGAAGGGGTTAGAAAACTATTTTTGAAAGGGGAAAGGGATTTTAGTAAGGGAAAAGGGTTTTCAAAGGGGAAAGGGATTTTAGAAAGGGGAAAAGGTTCGAAAGATATTTATGATAAGCATAATGATGCTTATATAACTTTTGAAAAGTATTCTACCTACCCTTTTATTTATCCTAACATTTTTTCTTTCCTTTATTGGGTGCATTTGAGCTTGCTGACCCTTTTATTTTCTTTTGATAAACAAACAAACTTATTTCTAACCTTATATATTCGAATGGCTCAGATTAAATTATGAGCTCATTTTTATTCTCTACGTAACTACTGATCTGCCAAGATTAAATGGTTTGGTTAGATCTTTATTCACTAACTATCATAACATAAAATTTAAAGACATGAATGATCAAGATTAGAATGCATGATCATCATGAATTGTAGCATTTTGAACAAGCTACACACAATTTATTTCCAAAAGTAAAGTAAACTAAGAGTAGTGGCATTTGAATGTGCAACACTTTCAGAATTTATTTTTTCCTCTTTTTACGGGGTTCATATTTTATATCTTTTTTTATATTTATTTATTTTGGTACTTTGATTATTCTTTTAGGACATACCCTCTTTTCATTTTTTTCATATGGAAAAATTTTGCAGAAATGCAAAGGTATGTACAATATTACAAGACTTAACATATCCAATTCAAATTTATGATCCCTATTATTATAGTACCCTAGCAGCTCCAATGTACTCTTTTTTTGGAGATCACAAATAACGTTGAATTCTTTAATGTAGTACTTCTTCTTTCTACCCAACTCTTTTCTCCATACCTTTATACGAAACTTCTCCATAACCAAATTATTTAGCTCCTTCTTATTTGTGGGACAAGAATTGAGGTAGATATTCCAGTTTTCCATCCATTTGTAGTTTTTTCTCATCCATGCTTTATTTCTCTCACTCATGCCTTCATTGAAGATAACATTAGGCCATCTGCATACGTCCATTTTCTCAATTATTTTTGGATATCTTTTGAGCCACACCATAGAAATCACTTCGATGGGAGTTGCTCCTGTTTCACTCAACATTATCTCATAAGGTATCAAACTTTTTTATTTTGAAATTGCTCATGGTCAAACGTTTTTGGATTTTCTCAATTTGTTTCCATTCTGAAAAGGGGGTGCTACTAGGCCACAATGCACACCCATATAGAATCATTGGACAAACTAGGAGTCCAAAAATCACTTCAATTGTTTTCGAATTCCATAACTTTGCCTCTCTACATTTGTTTTGAAGAGCATATAATGCTTTCAACCCTCCTAAAATTATCTTCTTTTTGTAGTCCTCCCAATTAACTTTGTTGTTGAAATCAATCCCAAGGTACTTTTACTCATTTACTTCTTCAAGAATGTTGCCCTAAAATAAGAACATATGTTGGCTTTGCTTCCTTTCATTAGAGAAAATCATTATTTTGGTCTCGCTAGTATTGAATTTCATCCCCACTTCTCTACAAAATTTCTCAAGGCGATATAGGTGCATCTGCAATCCATGGACCGATCTAGAAATCAATACAAGGTCATCAACATATAAAAGAAGCTTTATCACAAACTCCCCCAACCGAACACCATCTCCACCTTGTAGATTTAGCCACTCTTCCCGTGTATCAATATATAAACCAAAAAGAGTAGGGGATAGAGGGAAACCTTGCTTGACTCCAATGTCACTTCTAAAGTTTTCTGAAATACCCGCTGAGGTTCTAATTTTGAATTTCACCTCTTCATAAAGTCTATGGAAAGCGACTCTATAGTGTAAATGAAATTCAAGTTCTTCCATTCTACACCAAAAATTATCTCTAGGGACTATGTCAAATGCCTTTTTGAAGTCAACAAAGTAGAAAAATACTTCTTATTTCCCCCCAAAACCTTTTCAATAATGTGTCTCAACATGATACCATGATCCACTGTAGAATTCTTTGGCGTAAAACTCGATTTTCCTTTTACCCTCTTTTCTTTTACTTATGCCCACTTACTGATTCTATTTTCTACCATGTTTCTGAAAAGTTGTACAAACAAAGGATTGATCATAATGGTTCTACAATTGGAATGATTATTAATGTTTCCACTTTTAAAAAGGTGTATTGCTAGGATAGTTGTCTAGTATTTTGGGAATCCTTACTGGATGATGGGATTGAATATTTCCTTGATGTATGGTGCAAGAGTGTTCATTCCCCATTTTAGATAATCTACTTGAAGTTCAATGAAGTCCTTTGCCATTCCTGTTTCTAGCTTCGTAATTCCAATCTTCACCTCTTGTAACGTGAAGAGCTTTGTAGTTTTGTTGATCTTGGGGGGAGGCTCGACCTTTGATTCTTTTTCGTAAATTTGCCTTGCATATTAAAACCATTGATTGGTTGTAATATTATTTTCGATTTTCTTATTCATTAGCTGAATTTATTGCGAGAAAAGGTTTGGGTTATTCTTGCCTAGATATATTAACTCTTCTCTCCTTGCTTGCATGCAATCTTTTTTTTTCCTTTTTAGAATTTGCTTATATAACTTTACATTCATCTTCTCACTGCATGTCTAATCTAACACCACAGTCACACATATGTGATTTCAAATGGGAAACAATTTAAATCTTAATAATAATTATGTATTGATTATTGCACCCTTGAACATTTGGTGAGAGCTTATGCTTCTAGTTCCATATGTTATATCATTCGATTGGCCATACTCAATATGATTAGATTCAGTTCAAGAAACATTTACCATTGTTACTGCCTTATTTCTTTCCACGATGATTGTTGGGAATTAACTCATTGATTACACACTTTTAAGAGGTTTTGATTATTTATATCATTTGCACAATCCTAAGAAAATTGTGATGTTCCACTTAACTGAATATCTGCTTAAGTGATTGACAAAAATATTAATTGTTGTCTTATATCTTGATTATAGATCTTTAATGCCATGTTTATGGTGATGGCGTGTCGTGATGCCATCTCGCATTACTGGCACACCCTCTGGACACTGCATTGATGATTTTCCTTCCTATCGACTGGTTTAGATGTGATTTAGTGCCAAGTTGCCAAATTAACTTAATGTTTATGGATTTTCAAAGTCACTTAAGGGTTCTCAGTGTTGATTCTATGCTTGAAGGTGATAGTAGGTGGTCTGGTTCCCAAATAAGAACAACTAGAGGAAATCCAACTGTGGATTTGGTAGGGTTTGGATCCAATGATCATGATGCTGGAAAACGGTTTAAGGGTAACCAAATGGTTTTGTATGTGGTTTCCCGGATCATTTTCATGCCATTGTTTAGTTGCATAGGCTCCACTCCAATTTCAGGCTTGAGAGGGGTTGCTTTACATTGCTCGAAAGGTATGTACTAACTCAATAGATTGCTACCTTATTTCTTACTACTATGGCTCTTTTCCAAACAAAACCTATATTGTTTGTTGTGTAGATAGATATTCCTTTCAGAGCTAGGGGAAACAACAGGAGGAAGACACCTATGTGCTCAAAATCTTAATTACTTGCTCAGACAGGTATGAAGGCTGGCTTATGGAATTCTTGCTTTTTTAACTGCTTGACCCATTACCTATGTTGACATATAACAACAAATGTAAATAATGTAATTTTGGGAAAATTTACTTATTACATGTTAGTTGGTTGTATAACGAAATGAAGTTAGAATAACGAAATATCCCAGGTTAAATTGGATGGCCCGAGAGGCTTTTAAGATGAGGAGAATCATACCTGATTAATAGAGTTTCCAATCCCTTGCCCCGTGGAGATTTCCTTGACACCCTGTCAAGGTTTTACCATGTATATTTGTGCATTTACCTATGTATGATTCTCTTTCATTTTTTTATTCAGTTATAAATTATTTCTCTCTTCTTTAATGTGTTCAAAGAACAATAAGTGGTATCAAAGCAACCAGAGTAGGAGCCTGTGGATCAGTCATTCCGAATTGACGTTGTGTAAAAGAAAAATTTAATTGTTGCCACAACGAGTTACTGTAGCACTAAGTCTGAGAAGTGGAGGTCACGAGCCATAACCACCAAACTAACGACCGTTGAGGCAGAAGAGAATAATTTCCAACAAAACGACCTGTTTGTGCCTAAAGAAAGCCAAGGTTGTGAAAAGGGCCAATCAGTTGAGCCGTCGAGGGAGAAGAGCCAAGGCACGTTGTTGAAATTTGTATTGCACATGCAGCTGACAGAGAAAATAATCTGCACGATGCAAAGATAGTCAACGCCATATTCAGAGAAAAGGGGCCGCTGAAGAAAAAGGGGTCATTGAAGGAGACTGGAGAAGCTGATTGCAGAGGGAGAAGCATACATGCCAGAGAAAAAGGGGCCATAGTAGAAAGTCTGCTCGAGTTTGCAAAAAAGGGGTCGTATCAGAAAGTCTGCTCGAGTATGCTCATCGAAAATCCTGCACCTGCTAAGCAAGTGTCTCTTGATTAACGATGGCATCCAGATGATAAAAATCGATTGAAATCAACTACCTGAGAGGTATTTTTATTTTTATGAAGGGTTTTGTTGCCTTCAAAAGAAAAATTAAGGCTCAACAATATTTTTTTAAAGATAGTTTGATAGAGGGAATAGATTGATAGAATAATTTATTTTTTCTATTCCCGTGGAAGAAATTGTTTGTTAAAAAAGGGCTCAGATTTCTGAAAATTTGATTTAGTGGAAAAGGGAGAAAAATAGACTTTTTTTCTTTAAATCCCTAGCAGAAGAAGGAAAATTAGAAACCTTAGTAGAAGAGGGGAAATATTTCTTTTTTAAACCCTAGTTGTAAATTTAAGTAAGAAGGGAAAACTAGGAGGAAGAAATGGCCAAAATGACGAATGAAAATTTCGAGGTGGAGAAGTTCACCAGGAAGAACAATTTCTTATTGTGGAAATTGAAAGTTAGGAACTTGTTGGTGTAACAAGGGTTGCACAAAGCATTAGACGGGGTAAAGAAAAAACCTGCAAGCATGACAAATTCAGACTAGGAGGACTTGGATGCCTGAGCCCTCAGTATCATTAGGTTATTTTTGGCAGATGAAGTTCTCTTTAATATTGTTAAAGAGAGTACAACTTAAGGGTTGTTGGAAAAACTGGAAACCTTGCATATGACTAAATCATTGAGAAATATAATTTATTTGAAAAGACAAATGTATAGTCTTCAGATGAAGGAGGGTACAAAAGGTGCATAACATTTAAATGTTTTTAATACATTTATTTTCCAGTTGTCATATATGGAAGTTAAAATGTAGGAAGAAGACAGGGCTATAAATTTTTTGTGTTCTCTTCCCGAGTCATGGAACCACTTCGTAACTTCAATCAATTTGAGCACTGCTGATACTTTGAAATTTGAATTAGTTGTGGGTGCTCTGTTATCTAAAGAAGTACGAAGGAATTCTAGTATTGAAACATCTACACCAGAAGCCATGGTGGCCATAGGTAGGTCAAAGGAAAGAGGGGAGAGAGCAAGGGGTTCTTCCAGATCAAAATCAACTGGCGGCAAGAAGTGTAAAGCCAAGTGCCGGTACTGCAACAAAATTGGACATCTTAAGAAAGACTGTTGGAAACAGAAGGAGTCGAAAAACCAGAATAAAGAAGCAAATCAGGTTGATTTAGGTATGATTGATGAAGTTTTAAATGTTGAAGCTCTACTTGTTTGTAATGTCTCTCAAGATGCTGAAAATTGGCTATTAGACTCTGGTGTTTCTCATCACATGAGTCCACACAGAAGTTGGTTTACTTCATATGAAAGTATAAATGGTAGTTCTGTGTTCATGATAAATAATGCATCTTGTCAGACTGTTGGGATGGGTAATGTAAAAATTAAAATGTATGATGATACGGTTAAAAAATTATCTGATGTTAGGCATGTACCTGAACTACAGAAAAACTTGATTTCCTTGGGAGTTTTGGATTCGAATGGGTATATATTTACAGGTTAGAATGGAGTGTTGAAAGTCTCAAAATGAGCCTTGGTTGTTATGAAGGCCCAAAAGGTCGCAAATTCATACAGACTCTAAGGAAGCACTCAATTTAGTGAAGCAACGATTGTATCAAAAAAAGAAAAAGAAGGTTCTCTCCTATGGCATCAGCGGTTGGGTCGCATGAGCGAGAAAGGTCTTCAGGTACTGATGAACTGCAAGTTGCTTCCTGATTTGAAATCCTTGAAGTTGGATTTTTGTAAACATTGCGTGTATGAAAAACAATTCAAATAAAGGTTCAAGACTAGTAATCATAATAATAAACAAATTTAGACTACATTCATTCTAATCTGTGGGGACTATCTCCTACTGTGTCTTATAGAGGTGCATTATATTTCCTAACATTTATTGATGATTTCTCCTAGAAAGTTTGGGTCTATATGTTGAAAAAGAAAGCTGATGTATTTAATGTTTTTAAACAATTTAAAGATATGGTGGAAAAGAAAACAGGAAAATCAATTAAATGTTTAATTGACAATGATGGTGAATTTAATTCTTTATAATTTGAACAATTATGTAAGGATGAAGGGATTGTTAGACATAAAACTGTTGTTTATACTTCTCAGAAAAATGGTGTTGCTGAACGGATGAATCAAACTCTTATGGAAAGAGACAGAAGCATGATCAACAATGTTAACCTTCCAAAGGAGTTGTGGGCAGAAGCAGTGTCTATTACTTGTTATTTAGTTAACAGATCACCTTCGATTGCCATAAACTGTAAAATTCCTGAAGAAGTTTGGTCAGGTTAGTCTTGTGATTATTCTTATTTGAAGATTTTTGGTTGTGATGCCTATGCTCTTATTCCTAGAAATCAACATTCAAAGTTAGATCCAAAATCAAAATGTTGTGTCTTTGTTGGGTATGATTATGTAGTGAAAGGATATAGGTTGTGGGATCCTTCTTCACAGAAGATAGTCATTAGTAGAGAAGTAACATTTGATGAATCTTCTCTTCTAAAATCAGATGTTGGAAAATTTGAACAGGAACAGGTATTGCCAAATTAGAAAATTAAATTGGAGACTAAACTTTTTCCAGAAAGTAGAAAGGAAGGAGAGACTTCTGATGAAAAAGGTGAAGAAGCAAAGGAAACTGGGGAAATTCTAGAACAAATTTAGCAACTAGTCAATCTAAGAAGTTCTACGAGGGAAAGAAAAGCACCTAAAAGGTATGAAGATTATGCTTCATCTTTTGCATTGATTACTAAAGATGGGGAACCTTCTTGTTATCAGGAAGCAGTAGATGATGAAGATAGCGAGATATGGAAAAAGGCTATGGAAGAAGAAATGGATTCCTTAGCCAAGAATAATACCTGGGATCTTTTAGAACTTATTGAAGGGAGAAGTATTGTTGGCTACAAATGGGTCTTCAAGTTGAAGAGAAAAGTTGATGGAAGTATTGAGAGGTATAAGGCGAGGCTAGTTTCAAAAGGGTATTCTCAAGTTGAAGGTATTGATTTTCATGATATTTTTTCACGAGTCATTAAACTTGTTTCTATTCATACCGTGTTGGTACTAACTGCGTTACTTGACCTTGAGTTAGAACAGTTAGATGTTAAAACAACCTTTCTTCATGGTGATTTGGATGAAGAGATATATATGGATTAGGCAGAAGGTTTTGTACAAGGTCGCAACAGAAGATTAGTTTGCAAGCTCAGGAAATCATTGTATGGACTGAGGCAGTCGCCCAAGCAATGGTACAAGAAGTTTGACTCCTTCATGGTGAGTCATAATTTTATCAAAAGTGAGTATGGTCATTGTGTATACTTCAAAAGTTTCAATGGCATATTCATCATCTTGGTGTTGTATGTTGATGATATGCTTATTGCAATCAAAAGCACGGAATAAATCAACAGGTTAAAGGCTCATCTCTCTAGGACGTTTGATATGAAGGATATTGGAGCGACGAAACATATCTTGGGCATGGAGATACATAGAGATAGGAAGAATGGTAAGCTTTGGTTATCACAACAAAAGTATGTGGAGAAAGTACTTGAAAAGTTCGGTATGAAAAATGTGAAACCTGTTAATGTTCTATTAGCTTCCGATTTTAAGCTTTCTTTGGATTTAAGTCCTAGAACTAATGAAGAATAGAAGTATATGTCTTGTGTAACATATGAAAATGTGGTAGGAAACTTAATGTATGCGATGGTATCTACAAGACCTGACATTTCACATGCAGTTGGAGTTGTCAGCAAGTTCATGGAAAATCCAGGAGAAGAAAATTGGCGAGCAGTGAAATGGGTGCTTTGGTATTTGAGAGGCACAAGTGACCATTACATCAGCTTTGATGGTCGTGAAGGTTTAGTCTGCAGATATGTGGATGGTGATTATGTAGGTGATTTGGACAAAAGGAGGTCTACTACAGGTTATGTTTTTACTCTTGCAGGTGAAGAAATCAGCTGGATGTCAAAGCTTCAAGAGACATTTACTTTGTCCACTATTGAAGTAGAGTATATAGCTACTTCAAATGCCTGTAAAGAGGCAATATGGTTAAAAGGTCTGCTTGATGAGATTGGAAGGACACAAGAGAAAGTGAATGTATTATGTGACATTAAAAGTGCTATTCATTTGGCTACAAATCCAGCCTATCATAGCAAGACCAAGCACATCGAGGTAAGGTATCACTTTGTGAGACATGTAATCGAAGGCAACAAAGTAGTTATCAAGAAGGTCCGTACATAGGAAAATAATGCAGATATATTCACGAAGCCAATTACAGTAGAGAAGCTGAGATGGTGTCTCACTTCTATTGGCTTGCAGAAGAGATGATGAATGGGCATGGGCAAGGGATTAGGAAAATTGTTGTCAAGGTGGAGTATGTTGAAATATGACAACAAATGTAAATAATGTAATTTTGGACAAATTTACTTATTACCTGTTATTTCGTTGTATAACGAAATTAAATTAGAAGAACAAAGTAGCCCAGGTTAAATTGGATGGCCTGAGAGGCTTGTAAGATGAGGATAATAATTCTTGATTAATAGAGTTTCCAATCCCTTGCCCCGTGGAGTTTTCCTTGACACCCTATCAAGGTTTTACCACATATATTTGTGTATTTACCTATGTGTGCTTCTCTTTCAGTTTTTCATTCAGTTATAAATTATTTCTCTCTTCTTTAATGTGTTGAAAAAACAATAACCTATGACAACCATTTCTTCATCGTGCCACTTCTATAGGGCCACATGCTGCAAGGGTTCGATCTGGGGTCAATTGTTTTCCATGTATCTTCAATGCTCATACTTTAACTTGGTTTTTAGTAGTTTTTGTGTTCTTATCTTATGCTCACATACCTTTTGTGCTAATTTTGCAGGTCTGAGCTCTACCATTTAATCATTATGAGCTATCCTTCGAGCATCCACTCAGGTTTTCAAGAGACCTCTGCCTAATTCCACTTTCTCCATTCTAGGTATATATATTACCTCTCAGGAGCTCTCGCCTTCATAGAGTTGTTGCTTTGATTGGTTAGGCTTAAGGATTTGAATTCATGTGCAAGGGTTTATTGAACATAACGGGATTTTCTCGACCCGAAAGACATGCGAGTAATTCTTTATGAGTCTCGAGCGTTTCAACCCCAAGCATTGTATAATGGTATTTAAGTTGGATTTTATTATTCTTCGTTTTCCTCTTTGCAGTGGATAGTTTATCACTTGTTGTACCTAGCAGTCCTGTATTAACTTGTTGAGTTTTAAATGTTCTCATGAGACACAATTGGGTTTCTCATATGTTTGAGTATTGTAGGTTTTGTTAGATGTATTATTTTGTTATGATCTTCAGTTATATATGTATGTTTTCATGCCGCCCCCCTCCTGGGGTTTGGACAAAATGAACTAGATGGGTACATTACTAGTTATTACTAGTAAAAAAATTTCTCAAAATTATTTTTTCTAAATTAGCAAGATATAAATGTTTGTGTATTTTTTTCTAGTTTCTCCATGTTTCTCTTGTTTGTGAAATGGGTAGAAGTTATATTTTAACTATGGTCCACACTCCACCACTCACAACCAGTGAGGGTATGGACGGGTTGCTGGATTGTTGGCTCACGTCGGCGGACGCAATGGCTAAACCAACCCTTGCAAGGTTCTGAAGATAACTTGCTTTCACCTCGCTCGGATTTGAGCGCTTCAATCGGTTAAGTCTCATTGTGATGCTTTCCTCTCTCACATATTCTTTATCTGGTAACCTACCGACTGCACTCTTTTTTTAAAGAACAACTTGAATGTTCATGATGTTCGAGGGTTCCTTTAATTTGCCCCTTTTGCCTTCACGCTCTCTTTTGTGATTGTTTGAGTCTAATGAATGAATGTTTATTTATAACATTTTTCAATAATAATGTAAAGCCATTATTCACTTATGGCAAGGTTAACTTTCTTTATAAACCAACCTTAACAAATTCAACCACTTCTGTACAAAATGAATACTTGTCTACTATTCTAAAAAAAACATGTAGTATTCACCCACATAAATAACATGTAGTTTTCTGCACACTATGACAACACACTTATCTGTTAACTCAGTTAGGAAATCCAATGGTTAGTGCAACTTCTCCACCTAACCACGAGAGTGGTTTTTACATCTTTTGCTCTCCCTCAAGCACTCAACCTCTAGAAAAGTAAAAAAAAATGACCACTAGGGTCTTATTCACTGACATCAAGGCCCCCAATCCAGCTAGGAATAATTAATTCAAGGTCTCCACTTGTTCGTAGCCCAACTCAAGAGTCCCTTACTCACATCCCCTTCCCTGCAATTCCATTTCCTTTTTTGTGATGCTCTCCTGAGCCTCCTTTTCCCACAGATCCTCTTTTTTCGAGGGAGAGAAAGGGAATGTAACTAACGGCCTCTAACGGTGTGGTACTTGACAGATCAAAATCTTGGTCCTCTCCCATGGATCCCTAACTTGTTCGTGAATGAGATCCTCTTTTTTCTAGGGAGAGAAAGGGAATGTAACTAACTGCGTGACAATTCAAAATCTTGGAAGGGTGTTACAATTAAACACAACCAATAGCTAGTCAATGCAAAATTGAATGCATTATACACTATTTGAGGCAAGTATAATAATGTGGAGTGTAAATATGGGAGGCTTTTGCTAGAAAATAATTTCTGTTACATCTAAGGATGGAATTTGCGGTTAAAATTTTTGTCAAACTGTCAAGATCTTTTGTTGAAGTTTTGAAAATAGATAGGAAAGTATGAAAACTCTAATTACAACTATCAAACTTCGAAATTATGAATATAACAAAAATTCTTGATATTGATGAATCCATTTCTACCATTTAAAAAACAAAAATATTTCAAAAACTCGGATAGCCTCCTTACACACCGGGATAAATTACATTCAATCATCCAATATTTCAAAAACTCCGACAGCCTCCTTACACAACGCCATAAATTACATTAAATCATCCAACAAGTTTACGTGCTGGAAACTGGAATGAAATAAATATGTATCTTTCCGTGCAGATAACCTTGGAATGGAAATAAATATGTATTATTCCGTGTGGATAAGCTAGGACACAATTGATGTGAGTGAGCGATCAAGAACAGAACGGAATTGAAGTTAGTATCAGTCATTTAATATATATCGCACGTTAAAAGTATCATTTAGCATCATCATCTCTTTCTGTTGCATCTCTTACTCGGCAGAAACTATCGTTACAATTACATCTCCCCTTCACATTATTCCAGTTACGGTACATGCAGCAATATTCAATTCATCCATCAACCATGGATAAACTTGCAGAGGTCTTTCACTTTGGCCCCCATTCCAAGTCTAAGTCTGTACAGCAAAAGAAGATTGAAGGTTTTGTGGTGTTACAAACGAAAAATGTTTTAGATTTTAATGATTTCAGTGCAGCCATACTAGACGATCCTAGCGAGCTAATTGGGAAGGGAGTTTCATTTCAACTCGTCAGCACATCTCAAATCGATTCCAGTGGGTGCTGCTAATTTCCTTCATATACATTATAGACTCAATCCTCAAGTTGCTTTTTCCTTTTTTCTCCCAATTTTTTGTTAATTCCTCAGATTCACCCAATTTTCTGTAATTTAATATGTAAGCTGTTCGAAAATTCATCTGCAGGCAGTGGAAGTGGAAAGTTTGGGGAGAAAGAGCTTCTACAAAATTAGATTTCTACCCCACAAAGGCTCGTTATAGGCCAGACTACGTATAGTATCGAGTTTGATTGGGACTCCGACTTCGGACCCCCTGGAGCTGTCTTTATCACCAATTCGCATCATGATGAGTTCTTCCTCAATTCACTCACGCTTGAAGTTCCCGATCTTGGAAACGTTCATTTCGACTGCAACTCATGGGTGTATCCCGCCTCTACAGACAATGTAACAGGGCGTATCTTTTTCTCTAATCGGGTAATATACATATATATATATATATATATATATATATATATATATATATATATATATATATGATCAGTATGTAGTGTTATGATAATTCATGATATTTAAGTGGAATGCAACTGAAAACAAACATGATTTATCTGGACATCTTTTAACCTTTAAATACTATAAACAAAACCATGATTTTTATAACTAAACTACGCTAACATTGATCACATCTATGAGTTGGGTACAATGTTTTGATTATGAACTAACCAGTTATGCGCTACTAACCACGTTTTACTGCAGAGCTATCTCCCTGCGCATTGTCCACATGCGCTCATAAAACTGAGGAATGAGGAACTGATAAGCGTGAGAGGGGAATACGATGGAATGGCAGAGACTGAGAGAAAAGAGTGTGACAGAGTGTATGACTACGATTTCTACAACGATCTCGGAGACCCAGACAAGAATGTGGAGCTCACCACCTGGAGGCTGAGGGCCTCTGATGTTCACCACAGAGGGGAGGACCCAAGTCGTCCTCCTACAATTGTAGAAGTTAGTTCAGCTAGTTCATTTGTAGTGCCGATTTATAGAACATCACAATCCCTATTTTCCCACTTAATTGTGTGGCATTCGTAACTGATTTTGTGGCATTACAGGCCCCGATACCGAAAGCAGATTGCCTTTCGAAATGAGCCTTGACATCTACGTTCCACGAGATGAACGTTTTGGGCATCTGAAAATGTCTGATTTCTTGGCGTATGCCCTCAAGTCAATAGTCCAATTCCTGATACCAGAGCTCCAATCTCTCTTTGATCCAACCCCCAACGAATTCGATTTCTTTGAAGATATTACGAAGCTCTACTCAACAACCCAATTCTGGACACTATCACGAGTTTCATCCCTCTTGAGCTCATCAAAGAGTTCCTCACAACAGACGGCGAAAATTTGCTCAAGTATCTGCTTCCTCAAGTTATTTCCAGTGAGTACTTTTCTTCTGAACTGATCCTTTCATGTTCTTATTCTGCATTAGATTTTTACAAGACACTAATTGAAATTGATGCAAATGGAATGAATGAACACAGCTAATGAATTTTCCTGGAGGACAGACGAAGAGTTTGTGCGCCAGATGCTGACTGGTGTCGACCCTGTTGTTATACAGAGACTTCAAGTAATTAGCAAACAGCTGCCCCCTCGCTGCCATTATCGATATACGGAAGCTATTTTTATTTTTAATTATGCTTACTTCACATTGTTTTCGTGTTATCAATGGTTGAATTGACAAAACGATCGAATTGACAGAGTTTTCCTCCGAGTAAACTGGACCCAGAGATATATGGTTGTCAGATCAGTTCTATTACGACTTCACATATACAAAACGAATCTCGATGGGCTAACAGTAGAGCAGGTATGATCCAATCGTATATTTGTTTCTTAATCTGATTCCGTTGTTGAATTAATTCCAATCGCCCAACGTAATGTATACAGAGCGTAGTCCGTTGTCCAAATACATTTAATCCGGCAAAGGAGCCACCCCCTAACGCAAACATCACCACAAATAGGCCCACATATATTATATGGCCACATGTTATATGTTAACAAAAGATGGCGGGGTTTAATTTTATTTTCCATCGCATAGGTTTTAAAAACAATATTTTTGTTTTATATTTCAAAGTTATTTGTTTTAAATTAATTTTTAATATATGTGACATATATATTAAAAAGCCCGAGAGGCATGTAATTTTTATTACACAGAAGTGTAAATAAAAAAGAGGGAAAAGACAGCAGAATGTTTTATTACACAGGAATGTTTTTTTTGATAAAAGCACAGCAGTGCGGGAAGATAAAAAGAACAGCGGTGCCACCAACCAGTTTGCGATCAATGCATATTAGAGCGGTGCTGACAGAGTTAATGCAGCCATAATGAATTCAAGCGGTGAATTTTTTTATGGTTGAATGTCAATGAATGGCATTAAACAGGGCTGGGATATTTGTTTTGTAAAACACAGAACAGAGTCATTTTTGTAATTGTAGTTTTTATATATATGCACAGCAGCGTATTGTTAAAACAGAGAGACAGAGAATTGTATTTTTAATTACACACAACAGAGTGTTTTTAGGAAAAATACAGAGCATACACAGCAGTGTTTAATTTTAGTGAGACAGTGAGTTTTATTTGTGCACTGTGACAGCAGCAGTCACAATTGTAAATCCCTCTTTTGAGGAAGAATCTGTAACAACAGTTTTTTTTTATGAATAGAAATTTTTTTTATGTGAGAACTCTGTCTGTGAGTGAAATTTTTAAATAGTTTCTCTGTGTTAAGGAAGGAAGTTTTTATTGTTTTGGAATTCTGAAAATTTCAACATGGTATCGGAGCCAATCCAGGCTATTTGAAGGTCAAATAAGCTGAAGGAAAGGAGTTCTTTATTGCAGCAGCTTCTCCAGCAGTGTGAAGACTCAGCCATAAAGGATTTGAGGTATTTCTCTATATAGTTTTGTGTTACTGTTGCTGAACAGTGAGTTATTTTAAACACACAGTCAAGTGTTTTTGAGATCATAGTTAAAGAGTGCAGAATGGCTGGAGCCAGCACAAGTATGAGTTTGGGAAATATACATCTCCCACAATTTAATGGGAAAAATTATGACTACTGGTCAATAACTATGAAAGCTTTATTTACCTCACAAGAATTATGGGAATTAGTTGAGGATGGCTTTGAAGAGCCAGCAAATGAAGCAGAGTTTTTTATTTTAACTCAGGCAGAAAGGGAGTCACTGAAGAACAATAAGAAGAAAGATGCCAAGGCTCTTTTCTTCTTGTATCAAGCAGTGCATGAGAGTGTGTTTCCAAGGATAGCAGCAGCCAAGAAATCCAGTGAAGCATGGGAAACTCTCAAGACAGCTTATCAAGGTATGGAGAGAGTGAAGACAACAAAACTTCAGTTGCTGAGGAGAGACTTTGAGACTCTCTGTATGAAAGAGTCAGATAACATTGACTCATTCTTCACTCATGTGATTGGAATGGTCACACAAATAAGATCTCATGGAGAGACTCTTGAAGACAAGAGGATTGTGGAAAAACTCTTGAGAAGCTTACCCTCAAGATTCGATGTGATCGTCACCACCATAGAAGAGACAAGGGATCTCACAAAGTTTTTAGTGGATGAATTACATGCATCACTGATTACCCATGAACAGAGATTGGGTAGGAGTGAAAACTCATCTCTTGAGCAAGCCTTTAAGACCCAGATGTCTTTCGGAAGAGGAAGAGGGCAAGGCAGAAGAGGAAGAGGCAGAAGCCAGAACAGAGGTGGAAGGAACAGTCCAACAAATGCTCAAGGAAGGGGCAGCAATCCAAATCAGCATCAAGGCCAAGGCAGCAGCCAGCAGAATGGTCAGCAGAATGCACAAGGACAAAGGTATGAAAAATCCAATGTCCAATGTTATAATTGTAAGAAATATGGTCATTATGCTAATGAATGTAGAAAGAAGAAGCAGAATGATATGAGAAGTGAAACTAGTGCAAATTTCACAAAAGAAAATATCAGTCAAAGTAATTTGTTTTTAGCTTGTAATATGGCTGAAGAAAAGAGTGAAGACTTATGGTTTCTAGACTCCGGTTGTAGTAACCATATGACATGAAACTTAGCAATGTTTTCTATGTTAGATGAGAGTGTGCAGTCACAAGTCACACTAGGAACTGATAGCAAAGTTTCTGTTATGGGAAAAGGAGATATAAATGTTTTAACAAGATTAGGTGCAAAGAAATCCATAGCAGATGTTTATTATGTTCCAGGAATGAAATGTAATCTCTTAAGTATTGGACAGCTTGTCCATAAGGGATATAATGTTTTCTTTGATAATGATGTTTGTACCATCATGGATAAACCACCCAACAATCAGTGTATTGCTGAAGTGAAGATGACAAGGAACAGGATGTTCCCTCTCAGAATGAGAGCAGATTTGAAGAATGGTGAAGAGAAAGCAGCAGTTGCACAAGAGACATTCCAAAGCGAACCAAAAGATGATAATTGGTTATGGCACTTGAGATTTGGACATCTCAACTTTGGAGGTCTTAATTTGTTGAACATAAAAGGAATGGTAAGTGGTTTACCATTGATAGAGAAACCGGACAGCCTTTGTGAAGGTTGTATTCTTGGGAAACAACACAGAGAAAGTTTTCCTTCCGGGAAAAGCATAAGGGCAAAAGCACCCTTAGAGATCGTCCACTCAGATGTATGTGGACCGATGCAAACTCCATCACTTGCTAGCAGCCACTATATCTTAACATTCATAGATGATTTTACAAGAAAAACTTGGGTTTACTTTTTGAAAAAGAAAAGTGAAGTGTTTGAAAATTTTTGCAATTTCAAAGCACTTGTTGAGAACCAGAGTGGGCTGCATATCAAAGTCTTAAGGACTGATAGAGGAGGTGAGTATATATCTAAAGATTTTCTACGGTTTTGTAGAGAAAATGGTATTCATAAGCAGTTTACAACTAGATATACTCCGCAGCAAAATGGAGTGGCCGAAAGGAAGAACCGAACCATAATGGACATGGCGAGGAGTATGTTAAAGGCAAAACATTTGCCGAATGATTATTGGGCTGAAGCTGTACATTGTGCAGCGTATATTTTGAACAGGTGCCCTACAAAAGCAGTTATGAACAAAGTGCCAGAAGAGGCATGGAGTGGCGCAAAGCAAAGTGTCACACATATGAAGGTTTTCGGATGTGTGGCTTATGCACACATTCCGGATCAGCTAAGAAAGAAGTTGGACAGCAAGGGGGAGAAATGTATTTTCATCGGATACAGTGAGGAATCCAAGGCATACAGGTTATATAACCCATCTAGCAAGAATTTTCTTGTGAGCAGAGATGTTCAGTTCATTGAAGAGGAAGCTTGGGATGGAAGCATAGAGAAGACAGTAAATGTTAAACACTGTTTGTCTCATGATGAAAATGATGATGAGTTGGCTGATATACATCCCCAAACAGCAACACCAACACCGCAAAGCACACCCTTGAGGAGAAATGACAGTGCTTCTCCAAGCACACCACAAGGAGGAAATTCAAGTGCTTCTTCAAGTACTTGTACACCTACAGAAAGAGGTAAGAAATTCAGAAGTTTGAAAGACATTTATGAACAAGATATAGCTAACGAAGGTATCAATTCTTTGTTTGCTTTATATTGTCATGTTGATGATCCTGTTCATTTCGAAGAAGCCATCAAGGATGAGAAATGGATAGAAGCTATGGATGATGAAATAAATGCCATAGAGAGGAATAAAACTTGGGATTTGGTTGAACTCCCAAAAGGTAAAGATGTCATTGGTGTTAAATGGGTCTACAAGACCAAGAGTAATGCTGAAGGCAAGATAGAGAGACACAAGGCGAGGCTTGTTGTCAAAGGCTATAAGCAGAAGCATGGCATAGATTATGAGGAAACTTTCGCACCGGTTGCCAGAATGGAAACCGTGAGAGCAGTGTTGTCCATAGCAGCACAAAACAAATGGAAAGTTTACCAAATGGACGTGAAGTCGGCATTCCTGAATGGAGTGTTAATGGAAGAGGTTTACATTGAGCAACCTCTCGGCTATGAGAAGAAAGGCCAAGAGCACAAAGTATGCAAGTTGAAGAAAGCTCTTTATGGGCTGAAGCAAGCGCCAAGAGCGTGGTACAGTAGGATAGATTCCTATCTATTGGAAAATGGATTTGAAAAGTGTGAGGGAGAACCCACCCTCTACATCAAAGAAAAAGATGGAAAACTATTGATAGTAGTTTTGTATGTTGATGATGTTATTTTTACAGGTAATGATGATTGCCTTATTGAACATTTTAAAACAGTCATGAAAGAAGAATTTGAAATGACTGATATGGGTTTGTTGAGATACTTCTTGGGAATAGAAGTAGAACAAGATGAGAATGGGATTTTTATCTCACAGGCAAAGTATGTTAATGAGGTACTTGAAAGATTTAACATGCAGGAAAGCAAAGCAGCAATTACTCCCACAGTGATGGGATTAAAGCTAAGCAGAGAGGATAGCAGCAAGGATTTTGATCCTAGTTTATTCAAGAGCATAGTTGGCAGCCTTATGTATTTGACTGCAACTAGGCCGGATATAATGCATGCTGTTAGTTTGATTTCCAGGTTCATGGAAAAACCAAAGGATGCACATTGGCAAGCAGCAAAAAGGATTTTGAGGTATGTTAAAGGTACTAAAAGATTTGGTATTTTTTATACTACTTCAGAATGTTCAGATTTAGTTGGATACACGGACAGTGATTGGGCTGGAAGTGTAGATGATCGGAAGAGCACTTCCGGTTATGTTTTTCATATGGGTTCAGGAGCCATTTCATGGGCTTCTAAGAAACAGCCCGTTGTAGCGTTGTCTACAGCAGAAGCAGAATATGTGGCAGCTACAGTAGTAGCGTGTCAAGCAGTTTGGATGAGGAAAATGTTGAGAAGCTTATGTCAAGAACAGGTAAAAGGGACAGTGATTTTTTGTGACAATAGCTCAGCTATTGCATTGTCTAAAAATTTTGTTTTTCATAAAAGGACTAAGCACATTGACACCAAGTTTCATTTCATACGGGAATTGGTAGGCAATGGCGAGATTGTTTTGCAGCATTGCAGAACGGAGGATCAATTTGCAGATATCCTCACAAAGCCACTACAGCAGAAAATCTTTGAACATTTCAGAAGATGCATGGGTATGCAAGAAAACCCAGCAGTTGAAATTAAGGGGGAGTGTTGGAATTAATTCCAACTGCCCATGAGACAGGGCGGCAAGGCAGAGTCCGCGGGGGTCCAGCAGATAGAACGGGCAGTGGAGTTTACCCCCTCGGAATGCTGACATCACCACAACAGGGGCCCACATATATTATATGGCCACATGTTATATGTTAACAAAAGATGGCGGGGTTTAATTTTATTTGCCATCGCATAGGTTTTAAAAACAATAGTTTTGTTTTATGTTTCAAAGTTATTTGTTTTAAATTAATTTTTAATATATGTGATATATATATTAAAAAGCCCGAGAGGCATGTAATTTTTATTACACATCAGTGTAAATAAAATAAAAAAAATGGAAAAGACAGCAGAATGTTTTATTACACAGGAATGTTTTTTTCTATAAAAGCACAGCAGTGCGGGAAGATAAAAAGAACAGTGGTGCCACCAACCAGTTTGCTATCAATGCATATTAGAGTGGTGCTGACAGAGTTAATGTAGCCATAATGAATTCAAGCGGTGAATTTTTTTTATGGTTGAATGTCAATGAATGGCATTAAACAGGGCTGGGATATTTGTTTTGTAAAACACAGAACAGAGTCATTTTTTATATATATATGCACAGCAGTGCAATTGTTAAAATATATAGAGACAGAGCAGAGTTTGAAAATATACAGCAGAGTATTTTTCAAACAGAGACAGAAAACAGAGTGTTTTATATTTTACACAGCAGTGTGAAATATTTTGTAACAGCAGTGAATGACAGAGTGATAAATTCTGAACTGTGTTTGCAGCAGTCAGATTTTTTTTGTAAATCCCTCTTTGAGGAAGAATCTGTAACAGCAAGTTTTTTTTAATAGAATTTTTTTATGTGAAACTCTGTCACTGTGTGCAAATTTTAGAATTTTTTTTCTCTGTGTTAAGGGAAGACTGTTTATTGTTTTGGAATTCTGAAAATTCCAACACTTATGTAAATCTGTGAATTAAATTTTATTGCATCCAGAATGGTAACAAATATTTAAATTACAGTAGAATAAAGATGCCACATTTCAATGGAGTGACGATTTGCGGATTTAAAAAATTTTAATACCAATGAGAAATGATAATTTGATAACTCAATGAAACATCGAGATAAATTAAAAATATGAACATATAAATTAATTTAGATTGTGAATGATAAACATGTTTTCAATCATTTCACTTATCAAATTGATAAATCAATTTATATCTCACTAGATTTGTTTTCTATAAAAAAAAATAAAATAAAGTATAATAGTCACACAAATAAACATAAACCAAGAGACAGAAATAAACATGAACCAGGGGACAAAATTTAAGTGGAAGGATCAACCGAAAAAATTTAAGTGGTTCCTTCCACATGGGCTATTTTCCCAAATTCTTTGTGATATTTTAAAGTATCCATTTTTCCTTACCTGTGTTGTAATTTAACACATAATTTATTTGTGTTATTTTTTTGGAAGGTTTTTAGGTATACATTTTGGTTTAATTTGTTGAAAATTTGATAATAATTTTTTGGAGTTGGAAGTTTGAGTTGAAAATTTTACACAATAATTTTTGATGCAAATTTTTTATGGGTTTTTCAAAGTGTTGAATTTATATATACAATCAAAAGTTAATTTTAAACAATAAAAAAGATTTCGCTAAAAAACCTTACCAAAACCTATAAACTACAAGTAAATTGACTTTGGATTCAATTTTACCTTTAAAAAACTTAACAATGCCCTTCTTAAACTTGATTTGTCGAAATTAACTTGATCCTATGTTCTTTTGGATTATGCATAAATACTCCACATCAAAACAAAATTAATTGAGAATAGTTGTACTAGACTTCTTTGGAATGCCACCATCCCTAGTTATACTAATTGATGATTGTGTGTATTCCAACTCAATATGGAAGAAACTTTATATTCTGTTAAACATTTTGACTTTTTGAAATTACATTAAAAAAAAAATATTAATTAAAACATTTTCATTTTATTAAATTAATAAATTTAAATTAAAATAAAATTAATAATTAAATCATTTTAGATCCATTTTAACTATGTGTAAACTGTCTATAGTGATCAAATCTCTTGAAGTGCAAACATTTCCTTGATTTTTCACTGAAAAAAGAGGTTTGCACCTTGAGAAATTTAAAAGCCAATATAAAATCCCTTTACTTTGAGCTCCATTTTTTACACTTGCCAATATAAAAACCCTTTACCCCTATATATCCCCCAATATATTATTCCGTTTTTTCCTCAGTAGAGAAGCCCCATGAATTTATCATTTGGAAGTACCATTGTGTTGAGGAGTGTCATCTTCTCTCCACAATTATTTGTCCTCAAACATCTTAGCAATTTGTTATTTACTCTTCAACAATATGATTTTTTTGAAATATGTTAAACTTCTAACCTTAACTTTTCATGAGGTAAGCCCAAACCTGCTGATCTTAAAAACTTAACATTGACTCGACTAGACTCATTGGAATGTATTAACTCTAATATATTTGTTTTCCTTTCATAGTCTTCTCTCATAAATAAAACTCTTTATTTCCTACAAGTTAGTGAGTCTAATGGTTAAGAACATGTGCTTTTTCTTAAAAGATCACAAATTAAAATCCAGAATAAAAAACTATAATAATCAAATCATCACCATCAAAAAAAAAAAAAAAAAACTTTACTAGTCAAATAATCACCCTCAACATTCCAAAACAAAGTTCATCAATAACCTTAAACACCTATTACTAATTAAAAATTACTCTTAACTAAATTAAATTATTAATAATAAACTTTAAATAAAACTTATATATAAATATATTATTTTAATCAAATTTCAATAAAAAGATATTTTTAGTATCTCTTATCTTTACCTATATTTATTTTTTTATAAATCATTTATTGTCAGTCTTTGAGCCAAACCAACCTTCATCAATAGTCTCTACGACCCAGAATAAATTAACTTTATGGCTACGTAAAATTTACTCTAGCAAAAGTTAAATCAGTAATAATAAATACAAATACAAATTATTTTAATCAAATTTTAATTAAAAAAAATATTACTACCGTCTCTTATCTATGGGAAGATGTATGTTAAATTATTTAAAATCCTATAGTACAATATTTTGGATACCTTTCAAATTTTATAAATCCTTTATTGTCAGCGTCTCTTATCTATTATTGTCAGTCTAATCTATGGCCATATGTATATTAAATTATCAAAAATTTTATATTCCAAGATTTTAGATCCTTTTCAAAAATTTGTATTTATAAATTAATATGATATGTCTCTTATTTATGGCTAGATGCATATTAAATTATTAAAAAATATTATATTCCAAGTTTTTGGATCCCTTTCAAATACATTTATTAAATAAATTAATATAATATGTCTAGATAATTGTTAATTAATATGACATGCCTTTTATCTAGCCCAGATGTATATTAATTAAGACATATATTTATAAATTTATATGATATATGTATATTCAGAGTCTGGAGGACAACAGGCTGTTCGTTTTGGACCACCATGATGTCTTCATGCCTTATGTGAACCTAATAAACGCTCTCCCTACCACCAAGATATATGCTTCTCGCACAATTCTCTTCCTTAACAATGATGGCACATTAAGACTAGTCGCAATCAAGCTCAGCCTACCCCCTTCAGATCAAAGCCTCAAAATTGTTCAGCAGGCGTTCACTCCTGCAGAGGAAGGTGCACAAGGAGCTCTATGGCAGCTCGCCAAATGCTATGTAGCCGTTAATGATTCTGGTTACAATCAGCTTATCAGTCATTGGTAAAACATAATTAGCCACCAGTGGCTAGGGGAATATACATGCAAAAATATATGTTTAGTATTTACAATATATATGGTGCAAACTGACTTACATGGTGGGAATTTTTCAGGCTTAAGACTCACGCAGTCACGGAGCCATTTTTCATTGCTACCAATAGACAATTGAGTGTGATGCATCCCGTGTATAAGCTACTCAGTCCCCATTTCCGGGACACCATGAACATCAATGCTCTGGCTCGCCAGATTCTTATTAATGCGGGAGGCATTCTTGAAACAAAAATATTTCCTGGAAAGTATTCCATGGAGATGTCTGTAGTAGCGTACAAGGACTGGAGGTTTGACCAACAAGGGTTGCCTGCAGACCTCCTTAAGAGGTAATCATAATATCAATATATTACTGCTTAAAATCTAAGCTCGATCGATCTGTATCATCCATTTGAATCTGTGTCTACGACTTGAAAGGGGTATGGTAGTGGTGGACTCATCAATGCCCTACGGGCTGAAGCTGATGATCCAAGACTATGTTGAAATATTAAAGTCATCTGCGTGCCTTGAGAGCAGGAAGAAACAAAGTACAGAGGCAGCAGCAGCAGAGGAGCTTGCGTGCAATGCACCGCGCAATCAAAGAAGAATGGGAAAATCGTAAGGATGAAATCAATGTTGATGGGCCGCAGCCACTGTTGCAAAGGAGAATTAATTTTGTTATGGGCGTAGCTATTTTTGCAGAGGAACGAAGACTTTCGTGGTTCCAAAGCACGGAAGAACAAAGTTTATTTAAAAACAGTCATTTCGGGCTTTTAAGCCCTCAACAACCAAAAATGAAGAAAATTGTTTAAACGGCGAAAGACTTTAAGTTTTTGAAAAAGCACGACAAGTGGTCCCCACCACTTAAGCGCTAATCGCAATCGCAAGTTTAACTTGCAGTGTCTTGTTGATGTAAAGAATCGCGATGCGATGCGATCACAATCGCAATCGCAAATCGCATCAGATATGTTTCAAAGTTCAAAGTGTCTTGTTTATGTGGTGAGTTCCGCAAGCGGAACGTTCACATATGATACCACAGCTATTACAATCGCCCTCCACTGTAAGCTGAGGTCCGCTGGTCCCACAAACCACGCGGCATGTTATTATACAATCGCAAGTATTGAATCAGGACCCTTTTGTTTTGGGCCCGATCGCATTATCGCAATCCAAAGTTTTTGGATGGTCGTATGTTATTGTTTAAAGCCCGGACCTGATGGAATTATGCAGTGGATTTAAGTTTGGTCATCGTGTCTGGATAACAATCACAATCGGAATTTTAAAAGGGTCGCGAGTTATGTGTTGAAGTCCGGACCCGATGGGGTTATGCAGCGGATTTCATATTGTCTTATCGCGTCCGACTCTCAATCGGAGATCAGTGCTTTTGATTGATCGGTTTTTTTTGTTTAAGACCGGACCCGATGCAGTTATAGTTTTGTTTTAATTTTATTTAATATGCACGGCATATAAAAGTCAAGAAGCCCGCGAGGAAAATTGTAATGTAATGTAATGTAATGTTTTTCGTTTTCACACAGAACAATTTTTTTTTTGCACAGCAGTGCGTTATTTGAAACAGAGTGTTTTATTTTGTTTTGAGAGACAGAGAGAAGTTTTTGAGAGCACTGCGTCTGTAGCAGTCTTGATCATATTTTGTGAATCCCTCCACTGAGGAAGACATTTTGTAATAGTTTTTAGTTCTGTTAATGAAATAGAAAGAAAAGTTTTATTCTGAAATCTCTGTCATTTATTCTCTGTGTTAGAAGGGGAGTATTATTCTCTCCATATTGTTATGGAATTATCAGAAATTCCAACATGGTATCAGAGCTAGTTCAGGCTCTTTGAAGGTCAAAGAAGCTGAAAGAAGAAGAAGACTTGTTGTAGCTTTTCTCCAGCAGTGTGAAAGCTCAACAAAAGATAAAGTTCAGGTATTTCTCAAAAAAAACAGAGTTGTTGTTTTTTGTTTAAAAGAGTTTGTTCTTTCAGAAAAGGAAAGACAGGTTGTCTAAGTTCAGAGTTCAGTTTAAAAGTAATGGCTGGAACAAGCACTGATATGAGTATTGGAAATTTTCAACTTCCACAATTTAATGGAAAGAATTATGATTGTTGGGCCATTACCATGAGAGCCCTGTTTGTCTCACAAGACTTATGGGAATTTGTAGAAGATGGTTTTGATGAACCAGCTGATAAGCAGGCTTTTAATGCCTTAACTCAAGCAAAGAAGGATATATTAAAGAGCAATAGAAAGGACTCTAAAGCCCTCTACTATTTGTATCAAGCAGTAAATGAGAGTGTGTTTCCAAGGATAGCAGCAGCTAAGAGATCCAAGGATGCATGGGATACTCTCAAAATAGCATACCAAGGTATGGAGAAAGTGAAGACAGCAAAACTAAAGTTTCTGAGGAGAGATTTTGAAACTCTTTGCATGAAAGAGTCAGATAGTATAGACTCATTTTTTACACATGTGATTGGGATTGTAAATCAGATAAGGTCCCATGGAGAAACTCTTGAAGAAAGAAGGATTGTGGAGAAACTTTTGAGGAGCTTACCCTCAAGGTTTGATGTTATAGTTACCACCATAGAAGAGACCAAGGATCTCTCAAAGTTCACAGTGGATGAACTTCATGCTTCATTGATGACCCATGAACAGAGATTGGAAAGAACAGTGAATCCATCTCTAGAGCACGCCTTCAAGACCCAGATGCCTTCAGGAAGAGGAAGAGGTCAAGGCAGAGGAAGAGGAAGAGGCAGAAGCCAAAACAGAGGTGGAAGGGACAACCCTTCACATTCACATGGAAGAAGCAACAGTCAAAATCAGAGCCACGGTCATTGCAACAGCCAGCAAGGTGGACACCAACATGCGCATGGACAAAGGTATGACAAATCCAATGTCCAATGTCATTATTGCAAGAAATATGGGCACTATGCCAATGAATGTAGAAAGAAGAAAAATGACATGAAAAATAAGCAGAATGCTAATGTAGCAAAAGAAGAAAAGAACCCAAGTAATGTGTTGTTAACATGTAATGTAGCACAAGATAGAGAAGATGATGTTTGGTTCTTAGATTCAGGATGTAGTAATCACATGACTGGAAACAGAGCAATGTTTGCCAATCTAGATGAAGAGGTTAAATCAGAAGTAACCACAGGGACTGATACTAAGATCTCTGTAAAAGGAAAAGGCAGAGTTAGTATTCGAGCAAGAAATGGTGAGAAAAAATTTGTTCCAGATGTGTATTATGTTCCTGGTTTGAAGTGTAATCTTTTGAGCGTTGGGAAGCTCATAAACAAAGGTTACAATGTAATTTTCAAGGATGATGTGTGCACCATAAAGGATATACCTCCAAGCAAGAAAATCATTGCTGAAATACAAATGACCAGCAATAGAATGTTTCCGCTCAAGCTCAACACTGACTTGAAAGGAAAAGGAAAGAGCATAGCAGCTGTAACTCAAGAAGCTTTTCAGAAGGAAGCAAAAGATGAAAATTGGTTATGGCACCTGAGATTTGGACATCTCAATTTCGGAGGATTAAATTTGTTGCACAGAAAAGGAATGGTAAGAGGTTTACCATTGATTGAGAAGCCTGACAGCCTATGTGAAGGCTGCATCTTGGGAAAGCAACATAGAGAAAATTTTCCATCAGGGAAAAGCATAAGGGTGAAAGCACCCTTAGAGATCATTCACTCAGATTTATGTGGGCCGATGCAAACAACATCAGTCTCAGGTAGAAATTACATGCTGACCTTCATAGATGATTTCACAAGAAAAGTGTGGGTTTATTTCTTAAAATATAAGAGTGAAGTCTTTCAGAAATTTTTCCATTTTAAAGCTCTTGTAGAGAAACATAGCGGGTTGTATATCAAAGTTCTCAGAACTGATATAGGAGGAGAATATATCTCAAAGGAATTTCTGCGTTTCTGCAGAGAGAACGACATACACAAGCACTTTACCACAAGGTACACACCGCAACAAAATGGAGTTGCTGAAAGGAAGAATCGAACCATAATGGAAATGGTGAGAAGTATGCTGAAGGCAAAACACTTGCCGAATGAGTACTGGGCATAAGCAACAAACTGTGTTGTGTATATTTTAAATAGATGCCCTACAAAAGCTGTGATGAAAAAAGTTCCAGAAGAAGCGTGGAGTGGCAGAAAACAGGGAGTCACCCACATGAGAATTTTTGGATGTGTGGCTTATGCACACATTCCAGATAAGTTGAGAAAGAAGTTGTATAGTAAGGGGGAGAAGTGTATTTTCCTTGGATATTGTGAAGATTCCAAAGGATACAGATTGTATAACCCATCCACAAAGAAGTTTGTAATAAGCAGAGATGTGCAGTTCATTGAAGAGGAAGCATGGGATGGAAGCATTGAGAAAACAGTTAATGTTAAAATTTGTTTATCTCATGATGAAGATGAGGAAGATGTGGTTGAAATTAACAACTCATCGGTAGCACAACTTCCACCAACACAAGGACAGCAAGGGACACCTCAAGCAGCAACGAGAACACCCTTGAGAAGAAATGGGAGTACATCTCCAAGAATACCACATGGAGCAGATTCAAGTGCTTCTTCAAGCACGACTACACCAAATGAAAGAGGAACAAAGTTCAGAAGTATTAATGAGATTTGTGAGCAGGAAGCGGCAAATGAAGGTATGAATTCCTTATTTGCTTTGTATTTTCAAGTTGATGATCCTATTCATTTTGAAGATGCTATTAAAGATAGAAAATGGATAGAAGCTATGGATGATGAAATTAATTCCATAGAGAAGAAAAAAACATGAGAGTTGGTTGATCTCCCAGAAGGTAAAGAAGTCATTGGAGTTAAATGGGTTTATAAGACCAAGGGCAATGTTGAAGAAAAGATAGAAAGACACAAGGACAGACTTGTTGTCAAGGGATATAAGCAGCAGCATGGAAGAGACTATGAGGAAACTTTTGCACCAGTTGCAAGAATGGAGATAGTCAGAGCAGTGCTGTCAATAGCAGCACAAAACAAATGGAAAGTATATCAGATGGATGTAAAATCCACATTTTTAAATGGATTTTTAATGGAAGAGGTATATGTGGAACAACCTCTGGGATATGAGAAGAAAGGCCAAGAGCATAAAGTCTGAAGATTGAAGAAAGCTCTTTATGGGCTGAAACAAGCACCGAGAGCATGGTACAGTAGGATAGACTCCTATCTACTGGAAAATGGGTTTGAGAAATGTGATGGAGAACGCACATTGTACATCAAAGAAAAGGATGGTAAAATGCTCATTGTTGTGTTATATGTTGATGATCTAATATTTACAGGTAATGATGATTACCTTGTTGAAAATTTTATAACAGTCATGAAAGAGGAATTTGAAATGACTCAGATGGGCTTGTTGAGATACTTCTTAGGAATAGAAGTAGAGAAAAGTGAAAAGGGGATTTTTATATCCCAAGCAAAATATGTGAGTCAAATTTTGGAAAGATTTAATATGCAAGAGTGCAAAGCTACAATTACTCCCACAGTAATGGGATTGAAGTTGAGTAAAAATGACAGCAGCAAGGATTTTGATCCAAGTTTGTATAAAAGCATATTTGGCAGCCTCATGTATTTGACTGCAACTAGGCCGGATATTATGCATGCTGTTAGTTTAATTTCCAGATTTATGGAGAAGCCAAAAGAAACACATTGGCAGGCATCGAAGAGAATTCTGAGGTATGTTAAAGGAACTAAAATATTTGGTATTTTATATACTGCTTCAGAAAATTCAGAGTTAGTTGGATACACTGACAGTGATTGCGCTGGAAGTGTATATGATCGGAAGAGCACTTCTGATTATGTTTTTCATATGGGTTCAGGAGCCATTTCATGGGCTTTTAAGAAACAACTGATTGTAGCGTTATCTATAGCAGAGGCAGAGTATGTGGCAGCTACAGCAGCAACGTGTCAAGCAATTTGGATGAGAAGAATGTTGAGAAGTTTATGCCAAGAACAAGTAAAAGGGACAGTAATTTATTGTGACAATAGCTCAGCTATAGCATTGTCAAAGAATTCAGTGTTTCACAAGAGAATAAAACACATTGATGCCAAGTATCACTACATCAGAGAACTAGTGAACAATGGAGAAATTGTTTTACAGCATTGTAGAACAGAGGAGAAATATGCAGATATTTTAACAAAGCCATTGGGGCAGAAGACCTTTGAATTTTTAAGAAAATTCTTGGGTATGACAGATAACCCAGAGCTGACTTTAAGGGGGAGTGTTGAAATATTAAAGTCATCTGTGTGCCTTGAGAGAAGGAAGAAACAAAGTACAGAGGCAGCAGCAGCAGAGGAGCTTGCGTGCAATGCACCACGCATTCAAAGAAGAATGGGAAAATCCTAAGGATGAAATCAATGTTGATGGGCCGCAGCCACTATTGCAGAGGAGAATTAATTTTGTTATGGGCGTAGCCATTTTTGCAGAGGAACGAAGACTTTCGTGGTTCCAAAGCATGGAAGAACAGAGTTTATTTAAAAACAGTCCTTTCAGGCTTTTAAGCCCTCAACAACAAAAAACGAAGAAAATTGTTTAAACGGCGAAAGACTTTAAGTTTTTGAAAAGGCACAACAAGTGGTGCCCACCACTTAAGCGCTAATCGCAATCGCAAGTTTAAATTGCAGTGTCTTGTTGATGTAAAGAATCGCGATGCGATGCGATCACAATCGCAATCGTAAATCGCAGCAGATATGTTTCAAAGTTCAAAGTGTCTTGTTGATGTGGTGAGTTCCGCAAGCGGAACGTTCACATATGATACCACAGCCATTAAAATCGCCCTCCACCGTAAGCCGAGGTCCGCTGGTCCCATAGACCACGCGGCATGTTATTATGCAATCGCAAGTATTGAATCGAGACCCTTTTGTTTTGGGCCCGATCGCATTATCGCAATCGGAAGTTTTTGGATGGTTGTATATTATTGTTTAAAGCCCGGACCCGATGGACTTATGCAACAGATTTAAGTTTGCTCATCGCGTCTGGATAAAAATCGCAATCGGAATTTTAAAAGGGTCGTGAGTTATGTGTTGAAGTCCAGACCCGATGGGGTTATGCAGCGGATTTCATATTGGCTTATCGCGTTCGATTCTCAATCGGAGATCAGAGCTTTTGATTGATCGGTTTTTTTTGTTTAAGACTGGACCCGATGCAGTTATAGTTTTGTTTTAATTTTATTTAATATGCACGACATATAAAAGTCAAAAAGCCCGTGAGGCAAATTGTAATGTAATGTTTTTCGTTTTCACACAGAACAGTTTTTTTTTGCACAGAAGTGCGTTATTTGAAACAGAGTGTTTTATTTTGTTTTGAGAGACAGAGAGAAGTTTTTGAGAGCACTACGTTTGTAGCAGTCTTGATCATATTTTGTGAATCCCTCCACTGAGGAAGACATTTTGTAATAGTTTTTAGTTCTGTTAATGAAATAGAAAGAAAAGTTTTATTCTGCAAATCTCTGTCATTTATTCTCTGTGTTAGAAGGGGAGTATTATTCTCTCCATATTGCTCTGGAATTATCAAAAATTCAAACAGACTACCCTTATGCTGTGGATGGATTGGAGATATGGTTCGCAATAGTTTCATGGCTTAATGAGTACCTGTCTTTGTACTATCAGAACGATGATGCAGTGAAATCTGATACAAAGCTACAAGCATGGTGGGACGAAATCAGAAATTTTGGTCACAGAGACAAGAAGGACGAGACATGGTGGTACAACATGGAGAGCGTGGAAGAACTTGAAAAATCAATAACAACAATCATATGGGTAGCCTCGGCTCTTCACGCTGCAGTTAATTACGGGCAATACCCTTCCGCCGGATATATGCCTGATTGGCCCACCATGAGTAGAAGGTTAATCCCGGAAGAAGGTTCCTAGGAGTTCTCAGAGCTGGTGGAGAATCCGGACTTGGCTATCCTTAGAACTCTAAGTAACCAATTTCAAACCACCCTCAGTATAACGCTGATAGAAATTCTGTCAAGGCATTCAACAGACGAGGTATATTTGGGGCAGAGAGCCATGAGTGAATGGAGTGATGATAAATGTGTGATAGAGGCTTTTGAACGTTTCAGAACAAAGTTGAAGGAGGTAGAGAAGAATATAACAGAAGAAACTAGAATGCAGAAATTTTGAGAACAGGTCTGGTCCTGCCAAGGTTCCCTATACTTTGCTTTATCCAAACACCTCTGATCTGACTCACAAAGGAGGACTCATTGGCAAGGGAATTCCGAACAACACTTCTATTTAATTCACTTCATATATTAAGAAAATGGGTCATTACAATGTGATTGGTTAATAAACAATAATAGTTTTATCATAAGACATTAATTCATAATGTCATGTGTAAGTTAAATAACCGTAGGTGCGTTGAAATCCATCAATTAATAAATAAGAGATGAATAAGAGATGTTAGTAATCCAGGTGTATTGATATATATGAATATGATAGCGATCGATAGCTCTTTATATTTTATATTTGATTTAGAGGAATTCATAACTTTCAGATCTTGTGAGATATTTCATTCGAATCATATATATATATATATATATATATATATATTCATTTTATTTTGTAATTCACTTTCCATACTCGTTTCATTTCATTTCATAATTCACTCACCAACTTTGGTAACATTTTTGGCGTTTAGACATCCAAACCACTTGGTCAGCCGCTTTCCTCCAAGCAAGCTTGGGTCCTCACGAGCTGTCCTTTCAAAGTCCCATACCAATGGCAATGAAAGTTTGGCACCTAATGCCATACATGATTACTCTGTTAACTATGTTATTGACTAATAATTTCCCTTAAAGATGTAAAGGGCAAAGCTGTGCAAAGCTACACAACAGAATTAGAAATTTGAAAAAATCATATTGAAAAATAAAATCACAGAATATAAAAATTTATATTTTTAATAGAATTAAAAAAACTTAATTAGAAATAAATAATGAGTAGTAATATCATCCTGTAATATTATTACTTTTGTATTATTAATGGAAATTTTATCTTTTATTAATTAAAAGAAAATTTATTTTTAATATTTTTTTTTTTTTTTTTTGATAAATCAAAAATAATATATGTTTGTGTTCTTTCAAATTATTTTATTAGATAAGTTATAACTTATAAACTTAGGTTGGGAAAAAGCCAAAGAAAATCATATAACAATTAATGTAAGGCCCATTACAAAACAACAAAGGTACATGACAATTATACAAGTACTCTACAAAGATTATGATTGAACCATTGAGTATAAGAAATTTAATTAGGTTAAGATGATACACATATCTTGGTGCAACATATTCCAGCGAATAATTAGACTCAAATAACAACCAAACATAGCCACTAAAAGAGCAAAGTGAAGTCTCCTTGGTTTTGTTTGAAATATGAATTCAAAGAAACAAGATTTATACAATGACTAAATAGAACATAGAATAAGCTTATATATCTCAATCCAATCTTTCTTGAGATCAATGGGAGACACAGAGCGAAAAACTAAAGTAAATAAGAAATATTACAAGTTTTTTCATACTCAAGGATTAAACTTACAAATTTCCAAATCAATATAATTGTGGTTGCATAAAAAATAGACTATAAATGTATAAATTCATATTAATATCAAATGATTCGGCAAATCACAATTTTGCAAAAAAGTAATTGCAAAACTTAAACTCAAAATCAGGAACTTGAATGTTACTATAATTTGGCTTGGTAGATCATGGATTTAGGCTGGTTTTAATATTAAATTATGCTCAAACTAGAACCATCCCTAATATTAAATGAAGTATTATATGTCCAAACACTAAATACTATCACCAAATTATGTAAAAATTGATCAAATTTGAATAGTCGTATAAATAGCATAACTTTGAAGCACTTGGCTTTCAAACTCAACCACTCAAATTTAAATTTAGATTTTAATTAATACCTCATAATACTAATCTTTTTTTCAAACTATCTTGTTTCTTCTTTTTTTTCCCCATTTTTTTCATAATTTTATTACCTTTTAATAAGAAAAAGGAACTGAATTAAAATTGTTCTTTCTTGGTGATAGTATTGGTAATTTATCAACTATATCTTATAGTAAATTATTCATTCATTTAAATTTTTACCAAGACTTACGATTGGTTCAAAATTACATATTATTATTAAAAAAAACAACTCAGGGAAGGAAATAAAATATTGTTTATTTATGGATGTTTATTTTTTTCGGACCTAGAAAAAGTAAAAATATTCATTCTTTAGTTAATAACTGAATTATAAAATGATTTTGATAATTACAGTTTCTTAATAATTGTCAGCATGAATATACTAACACCAAAATTCAGGGGGGGGGGGGAATGGAGAATGTTGAGGTTCCTCACATAGGGATCCTCATCTCTAAACTTATAAAATATAAAAATAATAATGATAAAATATTAATAGTAACAATTCATCTCATACAAATTCATCACTGTGGAATCTTGTGGAAATGCTATAATCTCTTGAAATTCTGAATTCTGAATGGGATATGAAATTTTGCTTTCTCTATGTGAAATCTCATGAGGTTGGAACCACTTGCAAATATCCTAAAAAAATTAATGATAATGTAAAAAACACATCCCCCAATGGCTAAAGAAACATTTACCGATGCATTTTCCTGAGTTTCCCTTAAAATGGGGTGCAGGGAAAGGCTTCCCTAGGCATCCTGAAAGCTTGGAAAATGTGGGGGGCACACCCCCCACCCTAGGAGACATGTCCTAGTGGAGCATTGCTATATTGTACTCCACCATCAATCTTGATACACCTAATCCCTCTTCAATGTTCCCTTGAGGATTTGAATTCCTTGAATTTCCAAAAAGGTTCATCCTTGGATGGAATGGTATATATCCAAAGGAAGCAAGAAATGCCATCAATGGAGGCTAGAAAGTACTTAGCTCCCATAAAGGAACAAGTTGCCATAATTGTATAAATATCACTATGGACCAACTCAAAACATTAATAACTTCATCTCTTTGTCCTTGGGAAAGGACTTTAGATGGTGTTTCCCTAACACAAACAATTGAGAGACACCAGTAGGTGGATCTATTTGTGGAAGATCATCAACCATGTGTAGACAACTCATATTGCATAGACCCAATTTCTATTTCTCATGTAAGTGATGTCAACATTGAATATAGTAACAACAAATAATACACTGGCTAATAATATAACAATACTAACCTAATAATCCAAAACGTAAAAAATTAAAAAATGTTAACCCAATAAAAAATACATGGATGAGAGAAAAAAATATTGAAAAACAACCCAATAGCAAATACATGGAAGAGAGAACCCAATAAAAGGGGACATGAGAGAAAAAAAAATGGAAAAACAACCCAATAACAAATACATGGAAGAGAGAACCAAAAAGAAATGGAACATGAGAGAAAAAAAATATATGGAAAAACAACCCAATAGCAAATACATGCAAGAGAGAACCAAAAAGAAATGGAACATGAGAGAAAAAAAAAATGGAAAAACAACCCAATAACAGATACATGGAAGAGAGAACTAAAAAGAAATAGAACATAAAAGAACAAAAAAAAAAATGAGAAATGAAACTTGAGACCAAAAAAAATGAAAAAACAACCCAATAGAAAATACATGTAAGAGAAAACAAAAAAATGGAACATGAGAGAAAAAAAATATATGGAAAAAAACCCAACAAATACATGGAAGAAAGAACAAAAAGAAATGGAACATGAGAGAGCGTGCAACTCTTGATAATCCCGTTAAGAAAATTGATTTTATTAAGAATCATATAATAATTTGAATGAATAACACAGATGAGATTGGGTGTATAACATATACCAACTCAAAGGTGGGACATGGGCCATTTTTTAACCATGTTAGACACTAACTTGGCCATGTCATATCAACTCACTGATTGGCTTTGCCTTTTTCTGAGTCAACAATTAGTTTGAGCCCAAAACCATACAGACTTTGCAAATTCAAACTGACTCAGCGAAGTCCTGATCACTCTGGTGTATATAGCACGCTTGACACAATTGTACGAGTAGTTATTAGTGTGACTTTTTGAAGGCTTTTACGGTGATTTTTTTACGGTGTAATTTCTCTAAATTTTGGCAGGAATTTATTGAAAAGAGAAGTTTGGTTGCTAACTTTGCACAATCGAAGTGCTCTAGAGGTTTTTGAGGGTGCTGAATCCATATATAGAGTCAAAAAAATAGTTTGAATAACAAAAACCAAGATTTTACCTCAAAAATTTTCACCGGATTCCAGCACCTAAAACTTCAAAAAGTTTCACTAAAGACAACTCCGTTACTCCATGGCAACTGATGGGGATGATGGGAAGAGGAGCTAGATCAAGGATGCACACGTATAAGTTTATGATTTATTAAACAATATGGCGTTTATCACTTCTTTTAATTATCTGTCTTTTCATTATTTTTTTATAAAATTTTCCTTCTATATTTTAGTTTCAAGTTATAAAACATTGCGTAATTGATAAGTTGATAGCATATGTTTGTAATTTTCAGAGACCGGCTTTGAAGAAAGTCACACGATAAGCCTTCGCTAAGCTATCCATTGCTAATCTCAGACTGCACAACAAAGAAAATATCAGCATGCTGACCAATTAATTAAGAAAAAGTTCAAATTAAGAAGTGTTATATAAAAGTTTTGTTATATAAAATGATTTATAATTTTTTGTGTCTGTAGTATTAATAAACTATGATATTGGTTCATGGTATTATAACAAAGCCTATTTAATAACATGATAGAGAGTAAGACTCATTTTCCAGGCTATCCAACCATAACTGGATAGCCTTGGAAATAAGCCTTGCCATGATAAAGTAGAGATATATTAATTTTTTATATAATAATAATAATAATTTAGTTAACTACCCATGTCTATTTTGAAAGAGTATTTTATAATTTTAATTTAACTAACATAGTCATATGAATTAAATGGTTAGTAAACACTCATAGGCAAGTCATACATCTTTCATTACTAAAATTAAAAAAAATCATAAACATTTAACTAAATTATAACTTTATTATTATTATTATAAAGAATATATTGTTGAAGATAATGGAGTAATGTAATTTAGGAGAGAGTCCATTCACCTCAACCTTAGATCAGGAATTAGTTCCTATTTCTTAGGTAAGTTGTTCTAAGTTCCCTACATGTGTGAAAACTATATATTCTCGATTGTAAAGTGATTGAGCCTCTAGGTGGAGTCTCTCATCTGAGAGTTGCCCAGTTTCATTAATAAATTTGATTCTTAAGTTTTTTTTTTTGAAGCAACCCATTCAATATACTCCTCTACTCATATTAAGAAATGAATGTCTTTGAAAGAAAACCTTTGAAAGGATTGTTTTTTAAGGTACTGGGCGCATATTTAACAAGGGGTTATTTTAAAAAAAAAAGAGGATCTCTGCAATTTTTTTTAGAAGGTTCTTGAGATTGGCTCTTTGAATTTGGGGTAGATCCGTTTTTTTTACAATTGCTGGAGGTCAGACTCTTTTTTTTTAGTATCATGATGAATAACCAAATGGTCAAAGCATACTTAAACGAGAGCAATAAAGCCGATGGTTCCAAGTTGCAGACTTTTCTCGAGGGGAAAAGTGCATGGGAAATTGCAAATGGAGATGAATTGAAACCGACAGTTGCAACAATTCAGGATTGGGAGAAGAGGGAGAACAAGACAAAAGTTTTGTTGAAATTGTCAGTGAAAGACTACATTATCCCTCACATCAGAGAGTGTGAATCAACAAATAAGATCTTGACAACCCTCAAGGATCTGTATGAGATCATAAACACAAATCACCTTTTTTTCTTGAAAAGAAATATTATCTCCATTAAAATGGAGGAGAATGAATCAGTAGCTACGTTCATCTCTCGCATCAAGGACCTCACAGATAATCTTGGTGACATAGGGGAGGTAGTTTCAAACACTGATATGGTCACAATTACCATAAATGGTATGACTAATGACTATCAGATGTTCATCACAGGCTTGAATGTGAGAGAGAAAGCCCCCAAATTTGAATAATTAATCGGGATTCTAATGCAAGAGGAAGAATGATGGATGACTCTAAAATCCCAAAGTTCAGATCTTGCTTTAATGGTGAAGAAGAAGCCATTCAAAGGGAAGGAAAATGTAGGACAAAAAGGCGGAGGTACACCAAAAAGAAAGCTACCTTAAGGTATGTCTTCAAACATAAACAATTCAGGAATCAAATGTTTTTATTGCGGTAAAGTTTGTCATATAAAAAATAATTGTCATAAAAAGAGGCTTGATGAATCTCATCATAGACATAAGAGGGATGAGGAAACTTTTCCGATGAGGATCATAATTAGGACCTCATACTGTTTATGGCTGATTTTGATGAGAACGATGAAGCAACACATGGTTTGTGGATTCAAGAGCTTCCACTCACATGACAGTTAATAGAAAGTGGTTTTAAAACTTCAAATAAACCAACAATGTTGAAAAAATCTACCTTGGTGATGACAGAGGGTACCAAATCAAAGGGTATGGTAATATTCTTGTCATATTTCCTGATGGAAATATTAGAAATATCCAAAATTTAATGTATGTACTCGGAATAAAAAATAATATGATCTCTATTTCTATGATAACAGATCAGAATATAAGGTAGAGTTTTTTAAGTCTTATTGTGTTATTAAAGATCTACTGGATCATATGAAGACAATTGCAGAAGGGATTCAAGTGGGAGGTCTGTACAAGCTGGATGTGAGAAGTGCGCCACACCAAGCATTGACATCATCAGGTATGACTACAAAAGATTTATGGCGTCAGAGGTTCAGCAGTATTAATTTCAATGACCTGCTTCTACTTGAAAAAAAAGGAATGGTCAATGGTCTCCTTGTTTTAAAGCATGTTCATGTTTATTGTGAAGCATGTGCACTTGGGAAGATGCACAGAGATGAGTTTCTTGCAAATGTAGATAGAAAGAAGAGAGACATACTAGAGTTAGTTCACACTGATTTATGTGGGCCAATGCAGACGGGGTCATTGGGAGGTGCTTATTATTTATTATTATTTATCAATGACTGTACGAGATTCACGTGGGTATATTTTCTCAGTAAAAAGAGTCATAATTTTGAATACTTTAAAGAGTTTAGAAGCATGATTGAGAAGCAGACATGAAAATTCATCAAGATTCTCTGCTCGGACCAAGGGGGAGATTACAAGAAGGTTGGTTTCATAAAATACTGCAAATACCATGGGATACTACAACAATTTACAATACCACATACTCCATAACAGAACGGGGTTGCAGAGAGGAAGAAAAGAACCCTTGTGGAGTGTTCTTGCAACATGTTAAAAGGTAAGAATATGTCTAATGGTTTTTCGGAAAAAAACAATAAATATTGCAGTATATTTGAAGAATAGGAGTCCAAAAAATAGTCTTTCATTTAAAACTCCATTCGAAGATTTATTAGGTTATAAACCTGCAGTTAAACATTTAAGAGATTTTGGCTCCAAATATTTTTCTCATGTTCCAAAGGAGGATAGGAAGAAATTGGATTCAAAGGCCATTAAATGCACTTTTGTTGGGTATTGTACTGAGTTTAAAGCTTATAAATTTTTTAATCCCTCTACTCGTAAAGTCTTTGCAAGTAGAGATGTAGTATTCCATGAGCAGGTTTATAATGGAAAATGTGATAAAAAAATGAAGAGTGGGACATTCCCTTACTGAGGAAAGAAGGGAGTGATGAAAAAGGGAATAGTCATGAGCAACAACAGAAAAATGAAGAACCAGATGGTACAAATGTAGTAGCCAAGCCAAGTCTGCAATGGGACGGTCAGAACAATTTTGAAGCCACTCCACAACTCAGGAGATCAGGTAGGAAAATTCAGTTTCCAGCAAGATATAGGGAAAATTCTTTTATAACTAGTATGTTAAATGTTGTTGAACCCTCTAGTTATCAAGAAGCCAATCAATATAATGAATGGAGGGCAGCCATGGAAGAGGAATATGATTCAATACTTAAAAAAAAAATTGAGATTTAGTTGAATTACCTGAAGGCAAACAACCCATAGGTTGCAAATGGCTATACAAGCCTAAATTTAAAACATATGGGAGTATAGATGAATATAAAGCTAGGTTGGTTGAAAAGGGGTACTTGTAGAAAGAAGGTATAGAATATGAGGAAAACTTCGCCCCTATAGCTAAACTAAAAAAAATCAGAATGTTAACTGCGTTAGCTACCAAAAATCATCGGATGATAAACCAACTAGATGTGAAATCGAAATTTTTAAATGGGGAATTGAAAGAAGAAGTGTATTTAGAGCAACCTGAGGGATCTGTTAAACAGGGGGAAGAACATTTAGTCTGTAGATTGAAGAAAGCATTGTATGGACTAAAATAGATACCCAGGTTATGGTATGATAAAATTGATTCATTTTTCTTGCAACATAGTTATAAAAGAAGCAAGAATGATCCTAATATGTATACTGTTTTTGATAAAGAGGGGAGAATTGTTTTGATTTATTTATATGTAAATGATCTAATCATTATAGGAAATGTTGATAAACTCATTAAAGAAATCAAAGAGAAGATGTCATAAGTTTTTGAGATGAAAGACCTTGGAGAGCTACGCTACTATTTGGGTCTTGAAGTCTAGAGAGATTCATGCCAAAATTTCCTATCACAAGGGAAGTATGTCAGACGTTTATTGAAAAAGTTCAGGATAGATCAGTGCAAAGCTATAGAAGTACCTTTACAGCAGAATATTAAACTTCAGAATGATGATGGTTCCAAGGAGGTCGATGCAACACTGTATAGACAACTGGTTGGGAGTCTAACTTACTTGAATACAACTAGACCATATTTGGCTTATGCAGTCAGTGTATTGAGCCAATTCATGTCAAAAGCTCTTGAGAGTCATTGAGTTGCAACGAAAGGTGTATTAAGGTATCTTCAAGGAACCTTAGACTTTGGTATCAAATAAACTAATTCATTTGGTGTTATATTGACAAGATTTTCAGATTCTAATTGGGCTGAAAATCTAGATGATAGACGATCCATAACAGGTTATTCATTCAGCATTGGGTACAAGGTCATTGCATGGAGCAAAAAGAAGCAGGACATTGTATCCTTGTCTTCAACAGAAGTTGAGTATCAAGCAATATGTGCATCAACATGTGAGGTAGTTTGGTTGAGGAGACTTCTCTAGGATGCTGGAGAAGAACAAAAAGATGAAACAATTATCAGATGTGACAACTAGAGATCCATCAAACTTGCAAATAATCCAGTGTTTCATAAAAACATAAAGCATATTGATACACAATTTCATTTTTTTAGGGAGAAAGTTCAGTCAAGGGAATGTCATATTAAATTTTGTAATACTTGTGATAATGCTGTTGACTCAAATTTCAGTCAAGGGAAATATTATTATTACTTATGATAAACCTATTTCTAGTATTATTACAATTCTTTTGGATTATTATTTCCCAAATTAGACTTGGAAACCTATGTTAGGAAAAGAAATGAAATTTCCCCCTCTTAGCCACAAGTGGTTCCTCCAATGCTTTTGTGCCAACAATCCACCCAAAGAAAAATTTTGATATTAGCTGATCATCACAATCAATGCCAATACTACATGTTTCATCAACTTGAAAATACCAAAACATACAACTCAGTGGTACATGACGTTGTCATTGCTAAATTGTACCATATGTTTTAGCAGACATATATTTTTTATAGGTTCCATGCATAGTGAAGATTGTATATGTCTTAACGAGAATATAAATATGTTTTTGTAAAAGTAATTTCTCTCAAGAGTAGGCATTTCCAAATGGTTATAGGATCCTCATTAAGAATCCACTTTAATATAAATAAGATTGAATAGCTTAAAGTAGGCTTGATGTGATCATAGATATTGTTGGATATGACATGCAAAGAGATTTCTTTGAAGACTTAATCTTATCATTTAACAAATACTTTAAGGGAAAATTTGAAGTCTAGAGTCTACAGGATTCTATAAATATGATGTATTTGCTTACATTATTTATATTATGTTTTTATGTAGTATTGAATCCTATAAGGACCCTACCCGCTATGAATAATATTAACTTTAATAAGAATGACATCTTTATAAAGTAAAAATTTATATTCATGTTCATAAGCAAGATCTCTTTATTTATATATTTGTAATTGGTTAATAATGAGACTTTGAGAATTAGAATAACCATGAACAATTTTTACCTTACCAAACAAAAGTGCTAGGGCATTGGATAGAGAAAATGGAGAACAATTTTTTATATTCAAGGCTACATAAAGTCACATAGACAATGACAATTCAAAAGTGTTGTGGGAGCATGTCTACAATTAAGTAGATGAATTTGCATTTACTCAAACAATATGATATGAGGAAGATGGCATGTTTATCCCATTATACCAAACATACAAGGAATGAATTAATAAATGGGAAAACCAAACTTTTCTAAGGGTTTATTTTTTTAAATAATATTGAGACAACATCATTGACAAAAAGCATATAATGTCTAGCCAAATCCTTTCTCAAATGGGAGGATGAATAGATAATATCATCAAATTTATGAAAGATTAATGAGAAAAAGAAAACATTTGTGACTCTATACTTAGAATGTTCAAATAATATTAATAATAAGCTTCATGAAAAATAAGATTTAATAAAAAAAAATTCTTCTATATAAGGTTTTTTATTAAGTAATATTTCTTATAAAAAAGAAATTAAATATGACTATGATAACAAAAAAAAATTGAATTATATATTAAATTTATTTTTTAGGTTATATATATATATATATTTAGTAATAAAAATTAAATTTATTTTTTAAGTTATATGTGTGTGTGTGCGTGTTTTTAAAAATTGTCATTTGAAATATGTATTATATAGATATAATGTGTAGTTATATATTTATATAAAAATGAATAAAATACAATATTGATTTTTTTAAAATATTTTTTTCTAAATTTATAATTTTTCCAAACATAATAATTCAAAATTTTTAATATATTTTAATTAATTTAATATAAAATTATTATATTTAATTAATAATTTCAAGAAAATGTACCATAATACTAAAACAAATTGAAATATATATATATATATATATATATATATATATTCGGCATTAGCAAGAACTCTTTTACTCTAAATATTTCTTGTAAATTCTTGTTAACAATATTGGAAGTAGGTTACTTATAAATTAACCTACATTTAAAAAATTCTTATTGTCCATTTTCCTTTTACCACCTTTGCCAAAAAGTCTTCATGTTGTTTGCTACTATCCTATTTTGCACTATGTCTTCACCAACAAACAACTCCTTGGGGCACATTCTCCTAAAGTGACCATACATATGGAATAAGGAGCACCAAAAATGAACTTCGACATTTCCATCAACTAATATTATCCAACATCCATCCATTATTATTACTTTATAGTTAATACCCACTTTTCCCCCAACCGTATAGGAAAAGGACAACACATTATGGATAACATGATAACAATTGTTCATCCATAATGTGCATGATTTTTTTGAAAAAATAAAAACATGCTCAATTTATTTATAGCTAGAAATGACAATGCTTGATATATGTGTTTTTTTAGATTAGATTGGCAATGTGGTGTAGATCCATCCTAGGTCCAAAATTTTAACTATCTGAATGCATGTAAAACCTAATATAGTAATGAAATAATTAGTGCTAATAGTGGTGAGGAAGTTAATGACACAAATATGGTTTCATGGGACTATTGGAGGCACGTATTACTAAGAAAATAACTATTGTAATGTGTTGTAGAAATATTGTCTACCTGTGCTTGCACGTAGTATGTCATATGTCAAAGACAAACATTATAAGTTGTATTTGCTAATGCTAAACCAATAATGATCAATAGGAAAATCAATTACTAAAGCCATACATTAGCAGGGACTAATAATTCTTAACTTGAAATTTGTTGATAACTTTATGATCCATATTTTAATATTGAAATTGAAATAACATATAAAAATTGTAAAATTGATATGATAAATCGATAAACAAGTTTATATTTTGAATTTTTAAAATATATAATAAAAAAGAAGACGACAAGTTTATTGTTTGCACATGGTTGATACGAGCATTTGCTTTCTTTTATTTTTTCTTAAAATATTACAATTTGCACATCATAATGTAAGTAACATTGAGATAAGCAAGTATCCACCTTTTAACATGGAAAACAATAATAATATTTATAAATGGATTATTTACCTTTATAATTATAAAATTAAATTAAATCTAATAAAATTATAAAATATGTTACATTATTTATAAAATAAATTATTTAATTAATATTTATAAATATTTTATTATTTATAAACTCATTAAAATATTTTTTATAAACCCATTAGAATTAGAGACACAAATAATATTAAAATAGTTCTTTTAAAAGTTTTCATGATGTTAGACCATGAACGTTTGAGCAAATAAGGCACGTTTGAGAAAATAAGGCAAAGTAGGATCGTCCTTATTGATATTTTTTATTTGTCATATATTATTTGAATTGCATCAACAACCATGTTTCAATTCACCATGTTTCAATTCATTGGAAAAGTATTAGACATATATTTGTTTAAAGACTAGTTGATAGTTGATACATGTGGGAATGTCATAAAAATTGACAAAATTTCTCTTAAACTGAGTGATCATTTTCCGTAAGAAAAAGTTTTAGGGAAGTGGTACAAAATTTCATTAGAGTTGAAAATATGCTTCATACAAGTAGAATAGAGGATATTTTCAAAGTTAAATTTATATATATAAAACAAAAGTTTCAATACAGATCATTAGGGTATAGATACAGAAATATATCAATTAGAGATTTTTTAATGAGGGTTTTTCAGAGTGGGGGAGTAATTTCAAACTTGTATATTTATGATGATTCTTATTTAGTTATTAATTATATTAATAGAACTACACATCTCCAAAATGTCATTCCTAAGACTTTGACTAATTGCCTTAAAGTATTGATGTTAGATTTGATTACTTATTTTGAATGTGTTTACATGGAACTCAATATTTTGATTGATAAATTATCAAAAAAGGGACTCTAAAGTTAGGAAGGCTAGATAATTCTACTTGAGTTTAAAAATGATTTTCTTGTCAACACTCTTGAGTAAATCTAAAAATTTTATTTATATGTTATTTTTTCTTAGTTTAGTTTATATGTATTAGTTTTTTTCAATTATAAAGGTCTATGATGGAAGCTTACACTATTTATAATTGGAATAGAAACTTATTTACTTTCATTATTATGAGTCCTATGGGATAATATATCTTATATTTTAAATTTTAATAACTCTGGGGGATAAGTATGACTAGGCGTAAGAACTTTTATTAGTTTTTTTATGCACGTGAAATATGTAATTTTTGTATTGTCTATGAAATGACTTTCTTTTTTTGGAAAATAAAAGAAGAGGGTATAACAATGACCTAAGATGTGATGATATCTCAATAATAACTACCCATTAGAGAAAAATTGTGGTAAAAAATGGGTCTCAAATAAAAAATGTACAACCAAAATCAACTTTATATGAACAATAAGATTCAAGATGATGATGTCAACCACGGGGGATGATTCACCATTTTTGGAATCAAAAGTAAAAATATTTAAAAAAACTACTTTTCCAACTTGTATTTTCAACTTAACTCCTCACAATTTTACTCAAATTTTGAGTGAGATCACTCTTTGGATGCATAATTTAATTCCTCATCCAAGGAGTGCTCATGTTGCATGGGCCCTGCTACACTAAAAATGAGAAATATATGAAAACCATTATTGAAATCATTTTTTTCCATGTATTTCTCATTTTTCATGTATTAGGGTCCATCGAAATCCTCGAACATGGGTACTCATTAGATGAGAAATTAAATTTTGCATTTATTGAGTGCTCCCTCTTTAAATTTGAGTAAAATTTTAGGGAGATAAGTTGAAAATACGAGTTGAAAAAATAGTTTTTTCTCCCCTCTAAAATTTGATGATGTAATGTAATCTTATTTTATTATTTCCAATATTATTTTGTTATTCCTTACAAGATCCATTTTAGACCTAAAAACTTCCCTCTACTTTGCTTATAACCACAATAATTATGCTAGATGATAGATAATATGAAAAATTCATTTCCTCAATTTTAATGTGTAAGTGCACAAGAACATACATGGGAAATGTTGATAATGATCATCATATTTAAAAGTAGGCCAAAAAACCTCATGAATCTATTCACATGGTATTTGAAGGAATTTATTGTATTCATGTTACCTTCATCTCATATATTAGATTATTTTGATACATCCATATCTATGTGAAAAAAAAACACATTAATTAGTCATCCTTCACCTTCCATTGATTTAACTATAATAGGTACTTTAATTTAGATGACTCTTACATACTTAAAATAAAATTATATTTCTTATCTTCCTTAACTCTATTCTTCTATACATATCCTTATACTAGTCTTAATTTTAAATCATGATGGCCTAGCAAACCTACCTCACCAATTCAATTTAGTTTGAAGTGCTGATTCATTATTGTATCCATTCATCAAATTAGCATTATATTTTCTCATTTTCATTTCCAATGTTTCTACATTATAGTTAAAGCTATATCTTTATGTACAAAGTAATTAAAATTTCCCAATGAATGTAATTTTAGGTGTTGGCACTTTCATATATGGTTTCACTCAACCTAACATTCTATGTTTTCATTTATATTTATAAATTTTCTATATTATAATTAGTATTAGATTGAAAAAAATAAAATCATTATGTCCAAACTAATTAACCTTATATAGTAAATGTAATTTTAAGTATTGACACATTTTTATATGGTTTCTTCAACCTAACATTATGCTTTTTCATTTTGATAAATATTACATGATTACAGGTTATTTTATATAATTTGAGTCAAATCTTAATTTTTATACTTTATCCATCTTACAATCAATCCCATTCTAACTCAATTTATGTAGAGCCTTCTCCCATGGCTCCCCCATCGGCAGGTCATCAGACTATAGGGGATTAGTGACACATGGTTGGGCTTGACAAAGATCATGTAGCCTGGCCAGATGTCACGTTTCATTGGTAGATCATGGCTTAAATTCCAGTGGGAGTGGGAGAGGTAGTATATTTGTCTTTGTCGATGATGTTGCACATAATTTAGCTTTACGTGTTCGAGGTACATCTCCTACTATTTTAAATTGTCTTTAATGTATGTGTTTATGTCTTTAAATTTTCTTTAATTTTTAATTCGTCTTCAATTTATGTGTTTGAATTTAATGTATCTTTTATTATGTTTAGTGTGTTATATATGTTAAATTATGTTTATGACTTGTAGATCCTGAGCAAGGTGAATCTGATTGTGACAGTGCAACTTCTATCCCTCCATGGGATGACAACACAACCACTATCACACTCGAGGATGTTAGTGCCCAACATGCCTAGATTACATGAGAGATGGGTACACTCCTTGCTGGCTCATTGAATAGACATAGCTTGACTCTGATGTTGGAGAGCATTGATCATTTGATCTAGGCTTACCATAGGGTGGGCCCATGGAGCGACCTCCTACTTGTTATAGGGAGGACTAGGAGGCATGATGTTAGAGACACAGATGATTGGGAGGAAATGAAATCCACCACCAAGGACATTAATGTGTGTGGGGAATTGTTTTACATCCATGCAGGTTGTGTTATATATCACGGTCCATTGAAATTCAAATATTTTAGGATTTTTTATCAGGGAAAATTTTAAGGATGGAACTTGATGTTTAAAAACATTGGCGAATCTCAATAGTCCCTAATATGAAAAATATAAAATTTTTATTGATGTATTTATCATATTATTCAAATTTATAATGATTTTATATATACTCTATATATAATATTGGTGATTTTTAAGTGAAAATAATTTTATATTTTAAAATTTTGGCAAATCATTTTTATACAGTTTGGAAACTCGCGAATCTCTTTTTTGGAAAAATCACAGAAAATTATACCACCTAAAAATATAAGCCCTTAAAATTTTCCATGTTGTTGATGTGGATCCTTTTATCTATGATCGATTCATTAGAGCTTGGGGATAGTTCCCCCACCATGATGAGGTCTCCCTTTACTTTTCATGACATTTATATGGAGATTTTGTCCTGCATATGAGGACAGATTATGCCATCACCCCATTATAGTTGTATGGATCCGAAATGGGACATAGATATGATATTTCTAGAACTTGTAGGGGCCCTGACCATGTACCACCACATTCAATATTGACACCACCACTATTTGAGGGTGTGGTATTATCAACCAAGCTATAACACCATTTTTTCCTCGTTCCCCATTAGTTCAATTTATTTTTAATGAAGTGCTCAAGATTCTACCTCATAACCAAATTTTGGCATATGCACGTAGATGTCATGATGGAATTCATGACACTAAAGGATGTATGGCCAAAATGACATGGGTGCGGCACATATATACAAAACATTTGAATATTATTTTCAAATTATATATTATTTATATTAATAAGTGTTTATCAGATTACATTTATATCAATAAGTTCATGATAACATGTAGACACAGGGCTATATGGATGAGCTTATGAGGTCATCTGAGGTAGCGATTGATCATCCAAAGGAGGCTCCATCAATGTGGGTGGCCATGGAGTCTCCAATACCACCTCCACATCATCATACTCACATTAAGGAGATTCAATATGTAGAGTCACATGGAACAATACTCAAGATGAATTTTTTTTTCCTAATATTTCAAAATTTTCCTTTTTGTTAAGTACATGCATACTAATTAATCTGTATATTACTTATAATTTGTCTTTTCCATTGTGTTCACAGGCCCAGAAACGTTAGGATATGTTACTAGGACTGGAGAAGCTTCAACGAGTGTTTCTTCAATGGAATCTACATCTGGACTTAGGCCTAGAGTGACTGGCTCTGTCTGGGCATGTCCTAGTAGTCATAAGCCTGTCCATCCAACAAGACTCTCCAATGGACCAACCACAAATCCACCAAGCCATCCAGTGCTTCTAATCGAAGGTCTCATAGCATTCCCTCCTCACTGCATTCATGGTACAGGCTTTCATAATAGTAGGGAGGTTATTGTTGTTGCTCATACGTATATAGTCTATCCTATGAACCATGTTTCTTAGCTGTATAAAATACATCTTTTCAAGAAAAGGAAATACTTTCGAGGTGGTTTCCAAGCCGCAACGATGTGGGTTCATGAGTAGGATGCTAGGTATGGATGCAATCCCAATGGATGCTCATTGACGCGGGCCCCAAATTTTGAGCCACATGCCTAAGAGCACCAAACTTAGATTGATCACACCCCCATACCACACACATTTAATTTGTACTAAAGTTATGTTAGTAGGTTCATATGTAATGAAATTTGGAAAATTCATTTATCTCTATATTGTTTATTTTTTAAATAATGATAATTAATTTTAATTTTAATTTGTTATATTATAGTTCTGGGAATTGGACACCATTTTTGACCATCAGTCACATAAGGCTAGTGGCACTTAGACCACATAATTTGTATATTTTCAGGCCCATTTCATAGGTAAAATTCATGTGCAAAATACTTTGTATATTTCATATGGAAAGTTCATGGATACATGAACATTATTTCATTTTATGGATGCTTATTATTTGAGTTTATGGAAGTTTATAGATGTTAATTATTTCTCTAGTTTAAATCAATTTCTACAGTATAACTTTTACTAAAAAGGTAACAATGATAATAAAATTAATTTAATGGTTATCCATTCAAAGGGTAGAGGTGTTTTAAGTGAATAAGTATTTTCATGCTCATTTTCTTTGACGTAATGAGGGAATATATTTCCAAATATTGATACCAATTTTTATATGAAAGTGCCTTTTACCATATGAGAATACTTATTTATATTTTAAAATATAATTTTACTTTGTATTTAATGACTTTATCATCCATAATTTTTGAATATTTTTCATTTATATTATAGACTAGATTTATCTCTCCATAGTATTGAACAATAAAATGTTATAACAAATCCATATGTAATCTACTCAAAACTCCATGGTATAAGAAAAATCACTATGTAGTCACCATGAAGCCATGAATATGTAGTTTACAAGATTCAAAAAGTCAAAACATTATGCAATCACCATCAAGATGTGAATATTGAATCTACAATATTTAAGAAGTAAAATTTCACAGAAGATTCATTTTGATTTCTAGTTTCATGGATTAAGAAAATGGGTACAATTTTTTCCATGCAGGTCACTTTTATATGTAAAATGAACCAAAATGGATTGATTACAATACAAATGAATTGAAATGGTAATATAAATGGATTTAAACAAGACAAAGAAATGTAAACTTGAAAAACATTGTTATACATATTTCATTAAAAATGTATATGTTTAAAGTGCATATATCAATTTTGTTTGAATGTGCATATATAAAAGTATATGAATTTTTATATATTTACATGTGTATAATAAATTTGGCATATCATTTCACAAATTAAAATTTGGATGGCATGCCCAAATACTAGAATGAAAAATTGAGGAAGTCAATAACTCTTTCCACCCTCACCAATGACATGTTATTTTAAAAATTTAATATTTCTCTTGTCCCCCCAACAAATATTAAGCCTAGTTATGTATGGGATCAAAGTACATATCCATCACTGTGAATAAAAAATCAATGTTTATAAGTTTTTTCCTCAAATTTATAAATTAACAAACTTAAAAAAATCAATTTCTATTCAATAATTTGTAACAAAAAATCATTGCAGCCAAGAGGGGCATGGGTGCATGGTGTCCTCATAAAAATCCTCTTTAAAATCTCACTTTAAAAAATGTATAGATAATCATTTAATTAAATTAATTATGAATACATATAAAATTCAATGTTTGACCATTAACAATTTCATATACTATTCGTCACTAGGAAAAGTGATTATCGTATTAAGAGATTAGTACCCTTCACTAAGAAACAAAACCATTGGTAAAACACTATTATTAGATGTAATAATAGTGGATGTGATTGCACTGGGCATAATATCATGTGAAAGGGATACTCTTTCCAATGTCTATATTCACCAAGTGTTGAACTAATTAGATACATGATTTAATTATCTAACATGAATAACATACATGTGTAACTTGTAAGAAACCTATGAGACAACAATGATGGATGTGAAATAAGTAGATTCACTTCCAAAATATGGTCCCATAACAGATACACCACAAATAATATCAAAGGGAAACATTTATCTATTATTTTTAAGTATTCAATTGTCACATTTCAAAATTGAAAAATTCACATGTGGATCTCTTGTTATGGATACACTTGACTGTTATAGACTTGGCTTTGAGGCTTTCCATTTGCATCATTTACTCATCTAGAAATGGGTGATAGGAATTCAAGTCTCCATAATAAACACATGGTCAGATTCTATCATCTTTCATCTCCTTGGTTCACCTTCCTTTGCTTTAATTTATGTGAGACTGATCTGAGTTGGTATAACTAGATGATTGTATTGGAAAGATTAATATTTAGGAGTAAAATATCTATAAATAATGTGACCACCCTGTTTTTTTACCTTTTAAAAAAAATGACCCATCACAACCATGTCGCTAATTTGGTATGTGAACTGTCCATCTTCATACGGTTGCACCAACCTACTTTTTACCTATGTGCATCGCATAAAATATTAAGCCACATTCTCTTCGTTTCTTGAGGGAGAAATGAAAAAAAAGGAATTTCCTACAACCAAAGTACAATATATGTATTAGTTATACATTTGAGATTTCAATTTATAGATGGAACCATTAATGATGTAAACCACATACCTTCCCTTACAACAACAGAGAATCGATCATGATTAAGGTAAACGATAGCCTCTTCAACATGCATCTTTTGTCACTTAGAAATTGGATGAGGTCCCTTTAGATTAAGAGGAACATATCTCCATCCTTTTACGTACCTGTTTTTTTCACATTGATCAAATCTACATCCATATGCACCAATACAAAAATCACAAAAACATGTGAATTTTCTTGTCTCGATGGAAAATATCTCCCTCGTGTATTCATTCCACACTAAGTTTAATTCCCTTGTTCTTTCTATAGTATTAAAATACCAAGGAATGAATCTATTCACATCACCAAGTTCAACATTCCAGAAGAGCCTATGCATAGGCCTAATTTGTTAGTGACCTTCATGTCCTAAATGGGATTTGCATCAATTGACCACCTCTAATGGTGATTTGAGTCGATCTTCATCATGGCTCATTTCATACCTCCTAAGAGCTTGTTTCACACAATCACCTGCACCATCATGCTCACCCTTTCCATGTCCCATATAAAAAAAGTTCCAACTATTTTGAATCTTTGTCTCCTTGTGTAGTCGACTCAAGTAATAATAATTGTGTTGACTTGAACTTCCGTACACAACCACTTGACCAATCTAGTGCTTTATGAATGACATGCCATTCTTTTTTAATGATTCATAAATAAGGAAAAATAAATTTTGCATCAACAATGTTTCATTCTCATGTTCATCACTGATTTAGAAGTGATACTCCTTAATGAAATCATGTGACTCATTAGTTCTATCCTTACCATCCAAATCCAATTGTGCATGTTTGTACAAAATATGTACGAATATGGAAACTTGGTCTGAGTGATAGTACTTACTCAATGTCTATGTCTGAGGAGAAAATGTGTAATTCCTATCAAATTCTACCATTTATAAGATTGTGCCTAGCTGGAATACCTTACTATAAATTCATAAGCTTTCCACCTAGACCTATATGAGTGTTTGAAATATTTATAGATCTTGTTTTGAAACTTCCCCGAGAATTTTGAAATAGGAATCTCATCCTCAACATAGTTGATCCTCCTAGGTGTCATAGTTGAAGAATATGGTTCATTTACCATGACATACTCACTTCCATGTGACCATGATATCTGACATCCCATATTGGTTGGGACCAATATGAAAGTTCCTATGGAACAATGCAAAATCACCACATTCAGTGCATATTCTGCCACCTATACATATTTTCTTGTAAAACAACTGTTTTGGATCCCTTCTACAAAATATTGATGAACCAAAATAGTTTACTATGGGAGGAGTATGGTCATCGTGCCATTTATTCTTGCGAAATTCCCAAAACATGTCATAATGAAGTTGGAATTCAACATGATATCGACAACAACACATGTCACAGTTTGTATTAGGCCTAATAAACCATGGTTTTAATTTTTGAAACATGATTATGGATATCTTGACATGAGGATTTCTTTCGTGAGATTCCTCAAACAGTGCAAAATATATCATTCCTACAATGTCTTCTCGTGATCTAATATTCAACTTTAGATAGGTGATGTCACACAACATGCCATCTATATAATATAGCACGTGAATGGATCTCCTAAAACTATACCACAAGTGGTCTAATTCTTATTGTAATCTTGTCTTGGTATGGTTTTTGGGTGATAAGAGCCCAACAAGTAGCTTCATCATTTTCATTTACTCAAACCTTACATTTGGTGTGCTTATGTAATGTTTGTCTCAAGACAAGGAGAAATTTCGACATTGTTGCCATCATGTGTTGTCTTGATGTACTTGGTGCAAAAATAACAGTTGTAATTTCTCTACAAGCATTTCAAACATTGGGTTTTATTTATTTTCCAAGCATAGATAATGCCTTTGATACATTTTTAGTTAAATTAACATGTATCTTCCTAATTTTAGCATCTTCGATGCCCAAAATTTTTGTGGAATGTTTTGGTTTCTTATGTTTGATCAACCCATGTTGTATCTTAGGTTGTTTAACATCTGAATGTTTCTCAAAATACTGATGAATGATGTTACTAAATTTCTCTCTAATAATATGATCAAGGGTAGGATATCTAAGGTCCTCTCTTGTGATTACATACAAATTTTCTACAAACCTTCCACCCATTTCCAAACCACTACAGCCCCATGTTACCCCATCAACTTGAGAGGGCACAACCCATTTTTTTGGTGGTTGATCAACTTAATAGGGCAAGAGTTATTCTTCTAGTTGTTGACAAACTTTATAGGGCACATGTTTTTCCTCATGTGGTTGATTAATTTCCTTCCCTACATAGTAGGATGCAAAAAATAAAGTAAGTGAATCATAAGTATTTAATGGTAGAAGGTGACTGAGGGGGATTCCCTTAAACAGATCGAAGCAACAATGTTGCATGTAATGATGATATAATTACCAATTACAAAGAGGGTGTGTATGTGGTTACCTTTATATGAGTTGCAAGCGGAGAAAACCCCCCTTCAATGGGAGGAATACTTTGAATTATTCGAGGCCGAAATTTTGGGCCAAGGTATGCGATGATGACTGCTAAATCGAGTGTGGGGAGATCTCAGGAAAATGCAGTTCATTTTCCCAATTAAATACACGTGTTTATTTAAGATTCCAAGAAAATATTATGCAATAAATGCAATAAATATGCTATAAAAAAGTGTCAAGTAATTTGAAATCCACACATCTACACAACAAGAAAATAAAACATTCATAGAAACCTATGTGTCGTGTACATTCAACGCAAGTCAGTAGTACCTTTCTGCAAGACACCACCAACGGGTGTCTCAAGCGCATCAGATGGATGGTACTCACGTATATGGTGAAAATAAGTTATAACGATGGATACTAGTGAGGGCACCAATGAAAACCATAATATGATCTAGGTATCATTGCTTCCCACAATGGTCACCTATAGGGTAAGATAATATACCTAAAACTATTCATTTTATTACCTTCACTAGACAGGGGAGAAGTATCTAGCCCTCAAATGGTATGTGATTGAATAAGAACCAAAGCAGTGTGTAGCCACTAAGTGAGCGCACTAACCATCATACCTCAGGTTTTACCTCCTTGTGACATGCTATCACTTCTAGGAATTATTTTCCATCTAGTGATGAAGAAATTTTTTTAAGCTCCTTACTCATGGATAAAACATAATTGGATTTCATATTCCAATTTATCATAATCAATGCCAAAAATTAATAAAAAAAATTTATGCTCTACAACATATCTTACAATTATAGAATTCAATGATTTTAGTATCTTCTTGTTATGTAGGGTGACCAAATTATTTGTTGGAAGCAAGTGCATTGTTGAATGAAAGAAACTCTTTTCTGTAGGAGGAAATATCATATCAATATGTAACATGTGTATATCCTTATCATCAATAATTGGATCTTTGTTTGTCACATTAGCTAACAATTTTCATAAAGAGGATTGTTTTAGACCATTTCCTTTCTAGAGGAATATTGTATCAAAAGAGAAAACAACGTTGAAAGTTTTCCAAAAGACATTCCCTATTATTTTACTTGCATACAAAGGTTTAAATATTACATGAGGTAGTTGACCAATGTCACCCACAATAAGGATGAATCTACCACTAGAAGGATTATATTTTTAAATGAGAATCTAGTTGTATAAAGCTCCTTTTTCAATTGGATTTCATAATTTGATAAAACATAATTGGATTTCATATTCCAATTTATCATAATCAATGCCAACAATTAATAAAAAAAATTTACGCTCTACAACATATCTTACAATTATAGAATTCAATGATTTTAGTATCTTCTTTTTATGTAGGGTGACCAAATTATTTGTTAGAAGCAAGTGCATTGTTGAATGAAAGAAACTCTTTTATGTAGGAGGAAATATCATATCAATATGTAACATGTGTATATCCTTATCATCAATAATTGGATCTTAGTTTGTCACATTAGTTAACAATTTTCATAAAGAGGATTGTTTTATACCATTTCCTTGCTAGAGGAATATTGTCTCAAACGAGAAAACAACGTTGAAATTTTTCATATTGACATTCCCTGTCATTTTACTTGCATACAAAGGTTTAAATATTACACGAGGTAGTTGACCAATGTCACCCACAATAAGGATGAATCTACCACTAGAAGGATTATATTTGTAAATGAGAATCTAGTTGTATAAAGCTCTTTTTTTCAAAGAAAATATATCCATTATGTGTTTAATTTCTTCTTGAAATATTTCTAGAGACTCACCATGTATTTGTTCCATATATTTAAGAGGAATCTTGAGATCATAGTGTATATATTTTTGCATTATGTTAAACAAATCAATATCAATTGAAGTGAGAAAAATAAAAATCATTATACCAATAAATACCAAATTAGAAAGAGCTTGATAAATATATTGAATAAGTGAGACAGTCCGTTGCAAACTATTCCTTGAATAATCACTTCAAGAGGGTTGGAATTTTCATCTTCAATTGGATGGTGTAAAATCATCTCAAAAGAAAGTAAATTTTTTTCTAGCCATGAAGATGATGACAAAAATGTGTTCCCATCTAAATTGTTAGAAACAACACCTTTGGATTGGAATTTATTATAGAATTAGAAACTTTCTTTGCAACACCATCTATGAACACAATTTTTTCCAAATTAAAATATATTTCAAAGTCACTTCAAAAAAGATAGTGAAGGTATGAAACATTGACTCTATTTGGAGAAATTATTGAAGACAAGTCATCATTCTTTATAATATTCTTCAACATCAACTTCCTTTTTGAGGATGTCATCATCTTCTTTAGCATTTTCAGATGACAAAGGGACCTAATCACCATGCCATTTGTGATATCCAAAATTCCACAAATTTTCAATCAATATTTCACCTGAAAATCCCATATCTAATGCAATGTTATGGAATGGTTTGTAGAAAAGTAACTTCATAAAAAAAAAGCCATGATTTCTTCTAAACCCTTACTCGGAATAGAGTCAAGAATGACTAAAATTTAGTTCAATGGAATGGAAACATCTATGTTTTCATGGATCTTTTTTACGGTGGGCACGAAACATTATATATATATATATTTCTAGTATAGAACATTTGCTATAAATTATGAAGAGTTTTATATATTTAAACAACACTATTTTGGCATGATAATTTATGAGGGTCCCTTAATAGTTTTGTTAATACTTTTTTTCCAACATTCAAGAGAAAAATAATTTCAACTACGAAAAACAAGAGGTAGACTTAATGTGTTGTAATGTCATGGTATCTAAGTGTTTCTACAAGGAACCTTTATTCTGCACACATAGTAGGATATCCAATGTATTTCATGTTTTTAATTTTTTTCATCGCATATTGAAAACTTTATAACCTATTTTATACCTTTGAAGCATAATTTTCAATATATTTCATGATTACATGTTGAGAAACAACTAGCTGAAAATGAACATTAGATTGTCACAGTCTAAGACAATTAACATTGTAAAAATTTAGCATATCATCAATACATTCATGATAATATTTACTTTGCATTTATAATATATGAATAATATTTATTAAACATGGGCCTTCCTTGGATCGTTCTAGTGATATGAAATAATAGACTCCTTTTTGTGCAAGAAAGAATCTAAACTACTCTTTGTGTGTCTTCAATGAACACAATTGAACATATTTGGCATAACCTTCATGAAGATTTCAAGGAGAAACTTGTGAGGTGTTCAAAAAGTATGGATTATAATTTAATATTCAAGGAACCGTTATGTTATGATGATGGATGTCACGAATATTTCCTGTTGTTATATGTTTAACAAATAATGTCTTCTCAACATGCACATTGGAAAGAGGGATAATCTTGCTCCTAGATATTGGAAACTTTTCTCTCTTTCAACTACTACAATGATATCAAGCTTCAATAAATCTAATGTTTCAAGGTTTTGGATCACCTATTTTTGCTAATACCTCTTGTAAATATTGCCAAGAAATGTAATTCATGTAAATAATATGGAGACGTAATGCTTTCTTTGGTTAAATCACATCCTTAGTTTTTGTGAGTTACCCTCAACTATTACAAATCTTACATGGTTTACAATTTGCAATAGACTATTAATCTCACTTCTCAAGTACTCTCTTATTTGCAATGAACCATTAATTTCATACCAAGTGATTTTTCATTGACCACAAACCTTCATTTATCATGACAAGTTATTGTTGATTTACTATGAACCATCGTGATTGCAATTATGGGGCCCATAGTTTCCTTCTTATGGCTTAAAATCATTAGATTGTTATCATTTGACTAATTTACATATAAAAATAAAAATTCCTTATGCATGTTCATCTCAAAATAATCTAAGCCATTAAAAAAGGGTTCCATCATTGAAACCACTATCAAGGATTGCTTCAATTTTCTTAGGGATTTTATACAATTTAATTTTTATGGATTATTTATTTGTTGTTACATATCAATTTTTAAATACATGGTATTACTAAATAGCCGCTTATTTTATCTTGGTTCTATTGTTTCATTCTCCATTGTTTCCTTTCTAAAATCATATTCCCTAATGCATACAATACGGAGCAGGTAATATGAAAAGTGGGACAGAGATTTACCTATGTTTGCATCAATTAGTTGAATTAGATAATATTTTTCTTCTTGTTGTTCTCTCAATCTTGCTTGCCTTTTCCTTATCCTTTCTCTAGAAATTTCTCGATCTTCCTCTTGGTTTGGAACTTGATCCCCTTTTCGAGAACGAATCCTCTAATTTCCCATGTTTATTGTCAATCTCTGTGTAATTTCCACGTTCTATGTTGTTTTTCCATGAACGTATGTTTTTTTATGTTCTCTTTTATTTTTTATTGGGTGGAAAAAGGAGCTCGATCGAGCTCTTGGTTACGTGCATAAATGAGTACTTCATTGTTTGAAATCTATGACTAGTAATGCTTGATCGAGCTCCTAACTTTGTAAAATTGTCAATTAATATTAATTAATATATTAAAATTTGGTTATTAGTGTTAGTGGGGGTTAATGATTAGAAGAGATCATTAGACATATAAGAGACCTTTAGTCCTACTCCATAAAAAAATAGCTCAATTGAGAGTTTTCTTTAACCCTTCCAGTGGCTTAAAAAAATGTTTGTTAAACCCTCGATTGAGGTATTTAAAATTTTATGTAAATTTATTGATTGAGCATTGTAAGTCCTTGATCAAGCTGTAGAGGGCCTCAAAAAAAGAGTTTTATCTCCCCTCCTGCAGATTATTCTACAACACCAAGTTGTAGCATGGTGAACTTAAGACATTATTTGTCCTTAGGTGGAGGAGTTGATCACGTTGGATTCGTGAATGAATTATCTATCCAATGGCGTATGAACTTAAATTTTTTTAATTCATATGATATTTTCATCTAATTTATTTTAAATTTTATGCTTGAATTTTTTTTGGACAATTTCGAAGGGGGGTGAATGAAAAATCAATAACATAAAATATACAAAACAAAAAAAATTAAAAAAATTGTATTATCTGCCTTTATGATTCCTCTTCAAAAGGGTACTATATATATATATATATATATATATATATATATAGATATTGTTAGGTCCCTATAATACTAGTGTATCCCTGTATTGTTATTGTTGTTCCCTTACATTATTATTGTTATTTCGACTAGGATTATATTGTGACCCTTTGGACTTCTATATATAGAAAATAGGTTGTGTCATTTGTATCATCCAAGAATTGTTCATTTATGTAATGTAAAGGAGTTTCCCCCCTTAAAGAGGCTGATTTCTAAGTCGTTGATATCTCTTTTCATATATTTTGTGAGTTGGTTTCATAACATTTGGTATCAGAGCTTTCGATTTTAGGGTTTCATTACTAAAAACATATCATCTTGAAATTTTTGCTATAATTTTTTTCTACTAAGTTTTAGAAACTAAAAAAAAACCATTTGAACCAAAATCCTGAGGAACGTCGTGTAAAAATTTGAGATCTTGGTTTGCTATATTTTCGAAGATATGATCTGAGGAAGTTAGGGTTTTTGTAGGCTCCATAATTTCATATCAAATAGGTGGATGAGGGAAAATTGTCAGAACTTTTGTTTCATACATCAAATTAAAATTATGTAAAAAGTGACCGAAATTTCATGGACTTTAGTTTCTTGTATATTGATTTCAAAGCATAAGGTCATAAAAGTGACATGTGTCACATCGTACAAGTTTGCTCTTATGAACCAACCCATAATTAGGATATTGTGGGATATTGGGCATAACTTTACCTTGAAGAATCCAAATTAGGTATGACCTATGGCATTGGAAAGAAGAATCAGAGGGATACGAAATTTCAGATGTTGGAGATCCGAAATTACAGAGTTACAAGCATTTCAAGATAGAGCTCCTAAAAGAAAGAAAAAAGTGTGTATTTAAAAAAAACAAAAATTGCATAACTTTTGTTTGAAATTCATTTTGAAGTGATTCCAAGGGCATATTGAAACATAAATATTAGTATTGTGTTCTATAACCCCCCCCCAAATAATTCCACACCCATTAAGCCCTCAGAAAGCTCTACTATGGTGCATGAAGAGGAAGAAGTGAAACATGATATATCAAAGTTACGAGACCAAGTGCAACACATTTATCTCTCACAAAAAGTAACCAAAAATGAAATGGAAGCTAAGATGGATGGTTTGAAGAAATGCGTGGAAGCTAATATGGATGGTTTGAATAATGGCATGGAAGCTAAGATCGATGGTATAGAATAAAAACTGAAAGGTAGCATGGAAGACATGAAGAATGATCTAAAAGCAGACATGGAAGGTTTTAAGGAAGTTTTGACAAAGTTGCTACAAGAAATGATTCCTAATGGCGAAAAGGTAGTAGAGGAAACTCATGATGAGAAAAAAATAAATGTTAATCATGATTTCATAGAATCTAATTTTGGATTGAAGACCCATCATAGTCCAAAGATCAATATGAGGAAGTTTGATGGAAAGGATGTTAGATGATCCAAATATCATAATGTAAAGTTAGGATGAAAAATTTATTAAATTAGAATATTTAATAAATATTAGAGACACTTAGAAATAGAATATTGTTAGCAAATATAGGACTCTAGAATAGAGTCATATCTTAAGTTCTAAAATAGGAATGAAGTTATTAGATTGGATAGAAGATCATTTATTGTAAATGGACACTTGTTGTTTTTTCAAGTGGTCTATAACTAAATTAAGTTAGGACATATAGCTTATAAATATGTTAGTTTCCTAATTGCAAATTAGTGGAAGTTTACATTTGTAAACTCTTGCCATTTTTTATGTAATTTCTTTTCCATTATCAATAAAATTACGTGTCTGAGGACACTTCTGTATTAATTTGGTATCAGAGCTTCACTAATACAACCGACGAGAGAAGGAGATTCCAGCTCTACAAGCCTATGGAAAACTCCAGGAAATTGTTCTTCAATTGAATTGGTATGCAACATTTTTCAAATTTATTTTTTTTCAGGAAAAATAAATTTTATTATTATTGAATTCATTTTGTTAAATCTGAAATTTTGCGCTACCCCAAAAACACCATTGTGTAATTCCACTGTAAATTCCATACATTGGAAACTCCTGTGTAATTCCTCATGTCCTGCGAAAAACAACGGTTTCAGTTTTGGAATATGATTTTTCTTGATAAAACTAGCGGTTGAATTTCCTTCTAAAACCAGCATAAATTCATTGCCTGGAGGTTCGTGCTTTAGCAGGTTCAGTAGGTGGAAAAATTATAGTTAATACTGATGCACCAATGCCGAAAAGAACCTCCCTCCGCAACGTAGAAGGATGCATACTATCCATTTGAGCCTCCCTCTGCAGCGTAAAAGGCTGCATACTTTCCATTCGTATTTAATGGCTTCGTACCTTAACACTTCTCATCTCTGATCGCATGCTTTTGAAACTGACAAGCTTGGTAATTTTAGCCCCATTTCCCACTTGAGAATTTGAACAATCCTACTCTATTCCCAATCCCAAGTATCCAAAACTGCTCGCCATTAAAGAACAAGTCTGTGCCACTACCATTGATTTCCACTCTACCTCTTCCTTTTTGCATAAAATCTCTAGGATATTCCTTTTCAGGCTCTATAACACATAGAAGCTTAAGATATATACAAGAATCCACAATCTCAACACAAGTTGGGTTCTCACAAGCTTTCTTTGCCCTGATATGTCGACCCTCTGTAAGAGTCTTTCGAATTTATGTAAACAGGATAAATTACAATCCATATTTTTATGCTTGGTTGAACGTCCTCCATAATTGTATAAGATATTCCCTGGTTGAAATGCGTCAAGAAATCTTGTAATTTCTTGGACACCAAAGTAGAAATGGCTGCCCTTTAGCAAACTGTAAACCTGTCAGCAGGATATGCACTGTTATGCCGTGTTCTCATTCTGTAAATATTAGGAACAAATGTTTCAATGATATCCCTACTTTATTCTTTCAAATTATTCCAGTTAATAATGAAATCCATCTTGTTCGAGGAATGTGTGTGGAAGATGCTTTGTTGCAAATGCAAGTAACCGTGAAACGGGCCGCTAAGACTGTATATAAGGTTATACATTCAGCTCGTGCAAATGTTGTGCAGAATCATGGTTTAGATGGTGATCATCTCATTATTGATCAAACCTTTGTTGGTAAAGGCCTCTTTTGCAAGAAAATATCTTATATTGCTAAAGGCAGATCCGGCCACATTTAAAAAGGAGGAACGCAAATCTACGATGTGATGAAGGCAGGGTTGAGACGCAGATAGATGAACGCAGTACAAAAGGAAGCACGCAAAAAGGATCATTGGATCATCTTGTACATGACTGAGACAACAACTTCAGCTTTAAAAAAAAAAAAAAAAATATATATTTATTTTTGTAATGTAAGTGGGATCATTTTTTTGTGTGGAGTTATAAGTTTTGTAATTGGAGTTATAAGGTAGAAAATTGAAATTTATCTATTTTATTTTGGGAGCAATAAGGTGAAGTAGAAAATGTTGTCATTTTTTTGGAGGAATAAGTAGTTATTTTTATTTTGGAGGAATAAGGGTCATTAGTTGTAATTTTATTTTTGGAGAAATAAGGGTTATTATTTGTAAGTCAAAAGTACCTTTTACTTTGAGGGTAGGGTAAATTTTTTTAAGAAGAAATTTGTAAGGGCATTTTCAAGTGGTCAAATTTTGCAAAGGATTTCATTGTAAACACTCAATGAGAAATTATTTAGGCAAGGTACAAACTGAGTCAAACACCCTCTTTTTACTGTTATCTGTGGAATTCGAAACCCATTGATAGTCGTTTTTTTTTTTTTTTGTGTGGCGTGTGTTGTTTTTTTGTGTGGCATGTTTCGTGTGACGAGTTGCTCATTTTTGGTGCACTGCTTCAACACTACAATGTCGAAGTTAATTAATCTGTTGTATGAATCTGATAAGCTAGAAGGGGTGAAATCTTATAAGACATGGAAACGTCTAATTGAAAGCACTCTCATATATAATGAATTGTGGCATGAAATCTGTGATGGCAACATTAAGCCAAATAAACCAACAAATGTAGCTTCACTTGCAAAATGGGAAGTAAAAAATGCCAAGGCATTAGCTCTTATAAAGGCTTCAGTTAATAATGAAATGTACATACATATTGAAAATTCCTCAGATGCATGGACTGCTTTACGTACATTCAAAGATCTCTTTGATACACAACCTAAATCAAAGAAGGTTGATCTTTAATTAAAATTTCTTCAACAGAAATTAACTGAAGGTGGTGATGTCCTTGAATATATTTCACGGCTTAAAAACAGCAAGCAAGAAATAATAAACATTGGTTTTCAAGCTGTTGATTAAAGTTTCTTGACAACGATTTTAATTGTTGGATTTCCATCATCATATACACATTTTTTGGAAACTTTGCAAGTCACTGGAAAGTTAGAGAAGATAAAGTTTGATGAATTAAGTGACATGCTATCCCAACATGATAAAAAATTTGGGAGGAAGAAATATATTGGGGAATATGTCTTCTTCACCGAAGCCAGCTCAAGTAACTCCTTAACTGATAGTTCAAGAAACCGAGGAAGAGGAAATTTCAATCAAAGTCAAGCAGCCCAAGGCCGTAGTCACAGTCAAAGCAGAGGAAACAATTTCAACAGAGGCTACAATTCAGGAAGGAGAAATTTTCAAGTAAGAGGCAAAAATCAAAGCAAAGGATATAATCAAGGCAGAGGACAAATTCTAGGTAGAGGAAAAAGTCCAGGCAGAGGAAAAACTCTGAACAAAGGCCAAAGCAGAGGCAGAGGACAATATCAAGGCATAGGAAAGTCTCAAGGAAGAGGCAGAGATTTCAGTCAAATTGTTTGCAGGAGATGCAACAAAGTTGGCCATTACGCAGAAGATTGTAGAAATTCTATTGATAAAATTCCCAAGTTTCATCCAAACTCTACACAGTTTGCAAATGATGAAGATGATCTTGATGGTTCAGAATATGTCTTCACCAATACAGAATCAATAGCTTTACAGGTTTCAAGCTTTCTTAGAAGTGATTATGAAGATGCATGGATTATGGATACAGGCGCAACTCAACACATGACTTTTCGACGGGATTTATTTTGGAGCTTCCAACAATTCCATCTCAATTCAATCTATCTTGCTGATAAAACAAAACATACTCCTTCTGGCAAAGGTGTAGTTAAATTTTTTTTACCTGGTATTGGAGAAATAATGATTTCAAATGTATGGTATGTCCCAAAATTTAAGAAAAAATTGTTATCTTTAGTCATGATTCGACAAGCAGGACATATGGTGATAATGGAAGATGGCTTAGTTAAAATTAACTCAGTCAAATAGAACATGAAAATAGTAATGACAGGTTATGAAGATGGAAAAATGTTAAGGATGAAAGGGATAGTTATTCCAAGAAATTCTGACTTTGCAAGAGCAGCAAGTACAAACATTTCACCGATCATATTGTGGCATGTAAGATATGGCCATCTCAAATTTTACAGTCTCTCTCAGTTACAAAAACAGGGAATGTTTAAGGGACTTCCAACCTTAAAAAAGGAAAATGCAAAATGTGAATCTTGCATTTTTGGAAAACAACATCGAGAGAATTTTCCTACAAGTTCATGGCACGCAAATAGGCATTTGCAGTTGGTTCACAATGATATTTGTGGACCCCTACCCACTTCGCTAGGAGGATGCAGATATTTCTTACTCTTTGTTGATGATTTTGGAAGGATGACTTGGGTATATTTTTTGAAGCAAAAGTCAGAAGCATTTGAAAAGTTCAAAAAATTTTGTCAGCTTATTGAAAATGAATTAAAGGAGAATATTGGCACTCTTAGATCTGACAATGGCAGAGAATTCACTTCAAATGAATTCAAAATGTATTGCATGGATAATGGCATAAAACAACATCTTACTAATTTCTACACTCCACAACAAAATGGAGTAGTAGAAAGAATGAACCGTACCTTATTAAGAATGGTGAGATCTATGCTAAGTTTCAAAAATTTAAGTCTTATATATTGGGCCGAAGAAATTCATACCGTTGTCTACTTAAGGAACAGATCTACCACTTCTTAATTAGACAAAATCACACCTTATGAAGCATGGTTTGGCTTCAAACCTCGGGTTAAACATCTCAGAGTTTTTGGATCCGTATGTTATGCCTTAGTTCAGAAAGAAAAAAGAACTAAGCTTGACTCACGAAGCTTGAAGTGCACAATGATTGGGTATTATGATGAGAAGAAAGGGTATAGACTTTTTTCAAATGGGAAATTTATTGTAAGCAGAGATGTGATTTTTGATGAAAATGAGAGTAAGAGTGCTGAAGAAGTTGAAAGTCATCTTCAAAATTTAGAAACAAAAAGTGATAAAAGAAACGGAAATCTACAAAGTCAACCAAATTCACAACATTGGTATGAACTTGAGTTTCCTTCATCTGAAAATGATTCATCCAGTTTGTCTTCTTCACCAGCGCCATCTGGGTCTTCTAGCAGTTCATCCAACTCTCCTAGCAGCAGCAGTTCTTCTGACAATGAATCTCCTCCCCCGGAACCTGTAGTTGATCAACAAACATCATTTTACATCAACCCTCTTTTCAATGATGGTGATTTTTCACAATCTCAAACCAGTGAACATCAATTGCCAAAATGGGTAGTTCAAATTTTGAAAGGTGTAAGGCCTAATGAAAAAAATAAAACAGGAACAAGGGGATCACGAAGAAACAAAGGAAATTTTTCCTTGCTAGAAAATGATTTTACTGAACCTTCTACTTATCGAGAGACAGTAAAACATAAGGAATGGAAAAAGGCTATGGTTAATGAATATCAGGAAGTTCTCGACAACAACACTTGAAAACTTGTTGATTGTCCCCAGAATGTTAAACCCATTGGATGAAAATGGGTTTACCGAATTAAGTACAAGAAAAATGGCGATATCGACAAGTATAAAGCAAGACTTGTTGCTAAGGGTTTTGTGCAGCAGGAAGGGATAAATTATGAGGAAACGTTTGCTCCTACAGCTAAATGGAACACCATCCGACTCACACTTGCCTTAGCAGCTCAACAAGGATGGAAAGTTCATTATATAGATGTAAAAAGTGCTTTCCTCAACGGAGATTTAGAGGAATAAGTGTACATGACACAACCACCAGGTTTTGAAATTGAAGGACAGGAGCATAAAGTCTGTAAACTAATAAAGGCTTTATATGGGTTAAAACAAGCTCCCTGAGCTTGGTATGCCAAAATGGATGAATACCTTCGGAAAGTTGGTTTTCAACGAAGTGAATCTGATGATACCTTGTATGTATGCCAACAAGGTAAAAATCTTGTGATTCTGGTTATGTATGTAGATGATTTGATTATGAATGGCAACAATGATGATCACATTGCACAGGTGAAAAATGAGTTACATGCAGATTTTAAGATGACAGATTTGGGACTACTTCACTACTATCTGAGTTGAAGTGTTCCAACGTCCACATCATATCTTCATTTCTTAGAGTAAGTATGCAACAGAAATTCTTCAACGATTTGGAATGCAGGATTGCAAGCTTGTTCTTACCCCTATGGAACAAAACTTGAAACTTTCAAAATTTGAAGGGGGGAAATGGTGGATAGCACTACTTATCGACAGTTGATTGGTATCCTGATTTATCTGACAACTACTCGACTAGATCTTTCTTATGACATCAGTATTCTTTCCTGCTTTATGCAGGAACCATGATAAAGCCATTGGAATGCAGCCAAAAGAGTTCTTCGTTATATCCAGGGAACAAAATATTTTGGTCTTCTTTACAAAAATACTAAAAACTTTGTACTTGGTGGATTTTCGGATGCCGATTTTGCTGGCAGTATTGATGATAGGGCATCAACCTCAGGTTATTTAATGAACATGGGGTCAGCTGCAATATCTTGGAGTTGCAAGAAGCAAGCTACAGTGGCCACTTCTTCAACAGAAGCAGAATAAATATCACCATGCTAAGCATCATGTGAGATTGTTTGGTTTCATAGAGTTTTACAAGACTTGGGTATTTCTTCAGTAGAAGCTACTTCGTTATTCATCAATAACCAGTCAGCAATAAAGCTTGCCAAGAATCCAATTTTTCATTCAAATACAAAGCATGTGGACACCAAGTATCATCATATCATATCACTCATTGCAAAGGATGTCATCAAGCCAATTTATTGTCCTTAGAAGATTAGACCTCCAATATCTTCACCAAACCTCTTGGCAGAATAAAATTTACTAAGTTCAGGGATGAACTTGGTATATTTTGTAATGTATATTTGGATCATAGGGGGGAATGTTAGATGATCGAAATATCATAATGTGAAGTTAGGATAAAATATTTATTAAATTAGAATATTTAATAAATATTAGAGACACTCAGAAATAGAATATTGTTAGCAAAGATAGGACTCTAGAATAGAGTCGTATCTTAGGCTCTAAAATAGGAATAAAGTTAGTATATTGGATATAAGATCATTTATTGCAAATGGACACTTGTTGTTTTTTTAAGTGGTCCATAACTAAATTAATTTAGGACATATAGCTTATAAATAGGTGAGTTTCCTAATTGCAAATTAGTGGAAGTTTACGTTTGTAAACTCTTGCAATTTTTTACGTAATTTCTTTTCCATTATCAATAAAATTACGTGTCTGAGGACACCTCTCTCGTATTAAAGGATCCTAGCATGGATACTACAGATGGTGCAATACTTTGATCTCCATAATGTGCAAAACACACAAAAGGTACGAATTGCAACTTTATATTTAGAACAAAATACATTTGTATGTATCAATGGCTTTGCTCCCATAAAAAAGTTGTCACTTGGCCAATTTTTATGGAGGAAATGATAGCACATTATGAGGATACAAAGAGAAACACCTTTATTAGCCAATTGATAAATCTCAAACAAAAGGGTTTAGTGGTGGAGCACATTGATGACTTCCAAAAATTGAATATAAGGGTAACTGATATTCCAGAGGAACACCAGATTGATGTCTTCATAGGGATTATAAAGGATAACATCCAACATGAGGTTCACCTTTGGGAACCCGATTCATTAGATGTTATGAAACCAACTCACAAAATTGAACAAAAGATAAATCAATGACTTAGAATAAGACTCTTCGAGGAGGAAACCTCCTTTACATTACATACATGAAAAATTCTTGGATGATACAAATGCAGAAAACTCCTTTCTATATATAGGAGTCCATGGGGTCACAATATAATCCTAGTCGATCTAACAATAATAATGTAAGGGCACAAAAATAATAATAATGAGCTTTTATGGGGCAAAAGAATAACAATATGGGGACTACAGGGATACAACAATAACAATAAGGGGAATACAATAAAAAAAATGAGGGACTACATTAGTAATATAGGGACCTAACATGCCCCTCTCCTTCAAAAAAGTGTTGTCCTCAATGCTTGAGTAGCTCTAGATGCTTCTGTATAAAATTCTCATCCTCCCATGTGGAATTTTCAGTGGCTAAGTTCTTCCACTTGATGAGATACTTTGAAATTGATCAATTTCGTAGCTGTCGAGTTCTTGTTTCCGTGATTGCTTCAGGTTCCAATATGATTTTTCCTTCCTCATCAAGTTCTGGAAATATTGTTTGTATTGGAAGTTTGTCTTGGGAAAGATCTTTACGATCCACACTAAACAAGAGATTTGTGGTCTACTAAATTCCATGGTATCTATTTATATCATATTGGTTATGCCTACATATTTAAATCTCACAATTTATTTTCTTTATATGCTCTCATTTGATAGGATTATAAATCAATTCACAAGCTAACCTATTGTTTAATTTCAATTAGTTTGCTTGTAATTTAAATTAGATTCATGGTAATAAAGTTTAAATTTTTCCTTCAAATTTTATTTCTGATTTTAATAATTAGAGTATTTCTACATGTTATTTGAGTAAATTACATACCCTTGAATTTTATATTAAGAAAAATGATTATTAAATTTGTTGGTTTGAAAAGTTGAAATTTAATTATATAAAGTATTTTTGTTATGGAAATTTGAAATTTTTATTAAGACATAATGATTTAAGAGAAGAACCACAAAGTTATAAAATTGAAGTCATGGAAATGAAATTACCTAACTTGATTCTTCCTTGAAGTTGAGAAAACAACATCAAATGATGAATGGCTATAAACTCAATGTATATCCTTGAAAATAGCACAAATAATTATTTTTCATAGTTTAAAAGCAAACAATCTATGTAATCAATCAATGTCACATTTTACACCTCATAAATTCACATTCATCATGTACCCTTACATGTAGCACAACATGATTCACAGCTCCTCCTTTCAGTATTCCCTTGCACCCTGGTGCAATTGCTAATATTATGTGTCATTCAAAAATTATATCCTATATATTAACATTACATGTACCACATTATTTTTAATTATTTTTAATTTTTAATTTTAACAGGATAGCAATTGATGGATGTTTGAGGCATTACTCAGCACGCTTGAATTTAGTATAATTTTAATATGGACAAGGATTTAATTGAAGTTTGGGGCACTACTCAACATACATAATAGGTTGAAAGCAATTTAGTATGGTATGCTCTGGAATTGAAATCACGGTTAAGTATAGTATGATATGCTTTTGAATTGATATAATTGAGACACCGTGAGTATGATGTCACACTATTAGGTGCTACACCATTTAAATAGTATCATGAAAGATGAAGTAAAAAAATACACATAAATAGTATCATTAAATATGAGCTAAATAATTTTTGTTGGTTGGAAATAGAACATTGTATATTTTTCATTTTGAGTCTAAGTCTAGGAATATGAGGTTGATTTTATTGATGCACTCTGGAGAATTTATATTGAATTTATATTGAAAGTATGAGAATATTTTATAAATATTTTTAATGAAATATATGGAGTTGCTTTTAGTGTGATTTTTTGGAGTTTTTGGTGCTAGAATCTAGTGAAAAAATTTGAGGTGAAATCATGATTTCTATTATCTAAACTTTTTTTTCTTTTACTGTATATATGGATTCATCACCTTAAAAAACCCTTAAAACACATTGTGCAAAGTTACTCATCAAAATTTTGTTTTGGATTAATCACCCTAAAAAAATCTTAAAACACTTAATTGTGCAAAATTACTCATCAAACTTTTGTTTTCAATAAATTTCTATAAAATTTTTGAAAAAATAAACCAAAAAAATCCACCAATTTTTTTTTTTTAAATCACATTAAAAACAAACCTAACATATATAATTTTACACGTTATTCCAAATATGTCTATCCCACGTGTGGGATAATTGTTTGATGGGATGCGTGATCTATAAGTATTCTAATTCAAAATTATTTGTAGTGGTGCAAATGACACCACAAAAAGTGGTTGTATTAACATGTAATATGATTATGCTGAATTGAACATAAATTTTAGATGGAAAAAATATATAAAAGAGATAGAATTTGATATAAATGTCGATAATGTTAGGAGATATGTGTATACAATTGTTAAAATGTCATGATTTTTGTGACTAATTAGTGTGTTGTTAAATTTTTATTAGAAGTAATAAAGAGTTTTGATTGCAAAGAAAACACCTTCATTCAAGTTTAATTGATTTATTTTAAACAATTGGATTGTTCATGTTTTATACTTGTGCATAAATTTGGGAGCTTATAGTTTTTAGTTATTGATAACAATAATTTAGAGAATTTATAGTTTTTAGATATTGATAACAACAATTTAGAGGGAATGTTCTAACATGATGTCAACTAGTATATGTATAGTTTGAGTGGGTTTAATGGTTAATAGCATGCGTTTCTTTTTAAGAGGTCACAAGTTCAAAACCACGTAGACTTCTATGTAAATAAAACCAAATTTTTATCTAGAGTAATATTCATAAAAATAAAACTCATCAACTTTGAAGCAAATATTATTTATCTTAATTTCTTAAAAAAACTATGGAAGATGAAAAATCATCCACATATCTCATTGGTTGAGATAATTCAAATGCAACAAATATTATCTATCTTAATTTCTTAAAAAACTATGGAAGATGAAAAATCATCCACATATCTTATTGGTTGAGATAATTAATATGCAACATTTTCCAATACCCAACCTTATCATTTAATAATTATCTAGGATGGTGTCAAAATATGGCAATGGTAGATGTACTATAAAAGTTTGCAAAATAATTTCTTCTTTCAGCATAATAAAACTCAAATTGAAACATTTTACATGGTATTTTAAAAATATTATCACTTATAAATAAATGAAGTGTGGGAAATCTCGTATCCATGAACATATTATTGAGCAAATTGTTGTTAAAACATTATAAACGTGAAAAATATTTAACTACTTGAAACATTGAAATAATTCTTGTTTGCCTCTTATTAGTCTCTGCCATCACGACATGGGATTATAGCAATCATAAGGTGTATGTTAGTATTATATATTTTTTAAAGTTTACTTTGTTTTTATAGTCTTTTTTATGGGCTGAGCATATAGAGCCATTTATTTATTTTGTGGTTTTGGCACTACAACATAAAGGGGGGTTTTAAGACAATATTTAAGACAATTTTTGGGTAATTTGTCTTAATTTGAGACAAAAGAAAACTTGTGTATTGTCTTAAGCAGGTGTCTCAAATTAAATCATCTTAAAATATTGTCCCTATAAAGACAATATATAACACAATCATTTTTGTCTCTCCAAAGACAATAGTTGCACTACAACACAAAGGGGGGTTTTAAGACAATTTTTGGGTAAATTGTCTTAACTTGAGACAATTTCATTTTTGTCTCTCCAAAGACAATAGTTGGAATTAAAGACATATTGTCTTTTTGGAGACAATGTCTTTAATCTTATCTATTGTCTGTGTAGAGACAATATAAAACAATGAATCCAGAAAAATATTTCACCATTAAAATAAATCAATATAAAAAATTTAATTAAAAAAATCAACAATATCATTGAATAATTCATGTTAGGGTACAGTGGAATCGAACCACCAACCTCCTACATGGCAGGTGCTCTTCCAATGAGCTAGCACCTTTTAAAGAATTATGTGAGGAGTTATAAGTCATGACAAGTATAGGACCAGGAGGCAAAGAATCTGCCATCAATAAGAGCTCTAACATATTTACACCCACATAAGATTTCCCTGTTTATTCCATGGACAGGCACACATATGTAGAAAAAAATAGGTCTAGAAAACTCAAGAGAGATTTTCAATTTCTGCAGTTGTTATGCACCCAATTAGGCAATTTCCATATGGGTATAATAGAATAGTGATCATAAGAGAAAAATAAAATTATGCTAGGAGAACTTATGACTCTTGGAGAAGCATGCATAGAGCACAAAAAATCGGAAATACGTCAAAATGACAACCTAACATCAAGATTGGGTAACCAAGGCACCCTAAAATAGTAGAACTAAAGATAAAACATGTCAACAAACAATAGTTAGGCATATAAAATTGGAAATTAAAAAGGCAAAACGAAGAAACACATAAATGAAGAGTTGATATGCAAGTGACCGTTAAAGTGACAAACTTACTCCTGCTTAAATGAATACACATCCAGATCTTATCATGGTTTATCTTTGGATTTTAATAGTTTTCATATAGACAAGCAGAGAAAGGTTGATAACACCTTCCATAAAATAAGTTCGACTTTGTCTAGGCCTAAAAGGTTAGGGCTAATGTGCAGATCGATTATACCACTTAAAAATGAACTTCCGAGGCAATTAACAGTTTTTTGCATATATCAAATATATCTCCAATTGTAAATGAAAACTGATAGGTTTCTCAGTTTTGAGCTCATCATTTTATTAGAAGGAAATGCAAGAACGCCTTACACTTTCCATAAGCTAAGCGCACAAGTTTGACAAAGCATAATACCTAAGAATTCAAGTACTGAAATGGAACGAATAAAGGAAGCTCAGTGATTTGTAAATGTTTCAAAATCATAACCACAAAAGAAGCATCAACCTGTATATTGCATTTCTACTCCAACCATTACCCATCCCAAATAAAAAATGTGAGATGCCATCTATTACTTCTATCATAATTTTGTCAAACCACATCAAAAGAACAGGCCAAGAGATCGGAGGATAACATTGTATTTGTCTTGTAATCAAGAAACATAACAAGTCAGCTCACTTTACTCCCCAATAATAAGACTACACCGTGTGCAGTATGTCTGGTTGAAAGATTATCTCAATAAATTACAAATGCATGATATCAGTAGTTAGGCATAACAATAGGTCATGTTGCAGAGCCATGTTAATGGGAAAAGGGATATATATATAGAGAGAGATATATGTGGGGCCATTTCTCATACTGTTCATTGATTCTTTGAATAATTTGACCCTTTGGTTCCATTGAATAGTGATTTTGAACCAAGATAAAAATAAAAGATATGAAATATTTTTTTTCTTGATGACCGCCTCAATGGATCAAACTAAAAAATTAAAGCAGAATGTCCAATAGATGTAGCCAAAAATCCTTAATGAATGTATACACTTCTAGGAGTTGAAACTAGCATACGATATATAGGCTATAGCCTGTCAACCAATTCCATTAATTTTACCAAACCAGGTATATGCATCATCTAAAATCAACTTACCATATCAAACTAAAACGTTGATATTTGTGTCATCCACAAGGTCAATATCAGGGATCACTCGTATCAGTAAATGGAACATCAGTCAGGAGTTGATCTCATAAGAGAGATAAGAGCAAAAAAATTATTTTGGAAGTTGCTTTGAAATACATGCAATGAAGACATTCTTCAGATCCAGATCTAATGGTTGGACTAAAGGGTATATATTTTGCAAAATCACCCAGATCCAATGGTAATACTAAAGGCTCTCTATTTGGAAAAATCACCCAAAGACTTGCACCCATCTCATTCCTTTTTTGCCATCACATTCAAACAAGGCAAACTATAGAGGGAATGGAAACCTGATGGATGACATAATATTCCGTTGACCTCACTTCTGAACCAAGGCCCCAGTGGTGAATTAGTGAGAAACTGTAGTATATAAGAGATTATTGTAGTTCTCACACAAATAAATTAACGTTATTGGGAGATATTTTCCTAATTCATAGAGTAACTCTTCATCACTCTTATCTATAGTACAAGTTAGGTTCTAATATAGTTTTAAAGAACAGTAAAAAATAGTAAGTTCACATAAATTGCAAATAGATTTTGATTGACTAAACAGAATTCTGTGATATCTGATGCTATGGAAATAACACACTTGAGGCTACCAAAAGATAAAATTTCACAGTATTTGGTATGAAATTCTTAAAGCTACAATCCATACAAGTTTGACTTCTAAGAATGGTCAGTAATTATAGGTCTCTATATATTACATACAACTCCAGTTTCGTTTATCCAAATTAAGTGTGATTAGGAAGACATTTTAGAGTGTTGCTGGTGGAAATTTCATAGGAATTGACATAGAAATTGGAGATTTAATATTATTACAATGCCGACTACTTATCTAGAAATGCTATAAACAATACATCAGCTTAAATTAGCTATAGTTTTGATTGGAATATCCAAATTAAGTGATTCAAAGAATATTTTGACGAAATATTCTCATGTGTGTCAGCTGCTTGTCCAGTCATTGAAGAGTTGTAAGAAATACATCATCTTAAATTATGTCTACATTTTGAATGGGATTATCCAAATAAAATTATTTAAATTATGTTTGGAATAGGACACACATGAGAATATTCAGTCAAAAACTTGGACCATTTTGTAGGAAATTACAACGATAATTAGGGGAACCTATTACAAAATGTGACAACCTAACATCAATACTAGACCATGGTTTTTATAAGTCATGACAAGTATAGGAACAAGAGGCAAAGAATATGTCGTCAATAAGAGCTTAAACATCTTTACACCCACATAATATTTCCCTGTTTATTCCATGGCCAGGCACACATATGAAGAAAAAAAATAGGTCTAGAAAACTCAATAGAGATTGTCAATTTCTGCAGTTGTTATGCACCCAATTAGGAAATTTCAATATGGGTATAATAGAATAGTACTCATAAGAGAAAAATAAAATTTTGCTAGGAGAACTTATGACTCTTGGAGCAGCATGCACAGAGCACAAAAAATCGAAAATACTTCAAAATGACAACCTAACATCAAGATTGGGTAACCAAGGCACCCTAAACTATTAGAACTAAAGATAAATCATGTCAACAAACAATATTTAGGAATATAAAATTGGAAATTAAAAAGGAAAAACCAAGAAACACATAAATGAAGAGTTGATATGCAAGTGACCGTTAAAGTGACAAACTTGCTCCTACTTAAATGAATACACATCCAGATCTTATCATGGTTTATCTTTGGATTTTAATAGTTTGCATATGGACAAGAAGAAAAAGGTTGATAACACCTTCCATAAAATAATTTCGAATTTTTCTAGGGCCTAAAATATTAGGGCTGATGTGCAGATCGATTATACCACTTAAAAATGAACTTGCGAGGAAATTAACAGATTTCTGCATCTATCAAATATATCTCCAATTGTAAATGAAAACTGATACGTTTCTCAGTTTTGAGCTCAGCATTTTATTAGAAGGAAATGCAGGAAGGCCTTACACTTGCCATAAGTTAAGCGCACAAGTTTGAAAAAGCATAATACCTAAGCATTCAAGTACTGAAATGGAAGGAGGAAAGGAAGCTCAGTGATTTGTAAATGTTTCAAAATTATAACCACAAAAGAAGCATCAACCTGTATATTGCATTTCTACTCCAACCATTGCCCATCCCAAATAAAAAATGTGAGATTCCATGGTACAAAAACCTACAATACCAGTGTGATATAAGGTGGAAAAATTAAGAAATTTTTTATATCCACATATTAAACAGGTTTTGAGCATCTACTCGAATATATCAAAGTAGATGAATAAGAGACAACATACGAAAACTGTTCACAGAAGATATTCAAACATGTTCATGTAAAGACACAGATTAGATTATTTAATATCTAATAGAGAATGCAACCATACTTGCCATCGAAAGGATAGAAACAACAATATGTAAAAGGAAAGCTATTTTGTGCATTTTAGGAGGTTCTGTTTTTTCTATTGATATTGAACACTATAATGGAAAAATTGAAATTCAGATGAATTCACAACGTTTGGAATGCCAAAATGTAAGTCGCATATTTCTAGCAGCAGATGTAAAAGTTACTCCAACAATGAACATCACTACTGCCAACAATGAATCATGGGAAATCTGAAAATAATAATTAATTGTTATCATTATTCAATAAAGTAAACACAAACTCCACTTAACCATGCCCTAACATAAACCAGAGAATATTTTTAGCAAAATGAAACAAGGGAACAAAATGTTAGTCAACTAACGATTACAATAATTCCTGCACTTATCAAATGAATAATATGCAAGGCATATGTTATAACTTGTTACTTTCAGTTCATCATGGACAAGAGGCTAAAAACTGCAACCAGTGGTAGTATCTAGCCTCATGTATGGTACTAAGGCTAGATGTTACTAGAAAGCACATGACCCCACTAAAGGTATCTTCAGTGATGACCACAAGGGACACTGGCTTTCTTGCAGATACTATCTAAGATAAAACTAACTTTTGGTCCTTGAGTAATACCTCAAAATTATTCTAACTTGCTAAGAGATCGTTCTCCTCAGACATAAGGAAACAGGTTTAGACCCTATTACCCCTTTTTTTAGTAGGGGTACCCATAGTAAAATTTTTTCATTATCACTTGTTTTCTGATGAACATGGTAGATTGGTGACATATAGTAGTCTTACTTGATAGGTTGGTTGAATTCTGATCTTTTGCCACTTTCACATTTCCAAAGGAAGTTCAGGTTGTTTGAGGCACTGATCACACCTCTCGAGGCAGTTTTGGGTCTGTTTGTGGACAATTGGACACCTCCTATGCATGCCATGAAGAATATCCTTTAGCACTGTTCTAGTTGTCACTTTATAAGCTGATGTGTCTTATATTGAGGGCTAATTTGCACCTACAACACATGTGACAAAAAATTTGGGTACTTTTGATGACTTGGAGGGGTTGTATGGATGATGTGTTAGTCTCCTAGTGTGATTGGATGATGTGGGTGTCGCTTGGGAAATATATCTTGAAGAAAAAGCAAGTTCGAATAAGGATTAATTCAGAAATATAGAGTTTTATGAAAAACTTAGATTTGTGTGTTTCAGGATGGGGAGGGGGCTTTTTTATTTGCAAAAGTTTGGGGTTTAGGTTTCCATTCCTTTTTACATTTAAAAAATAAAAATAAAATTTATGTTTTCATTTGTTTATATAATTTTTTTTAGAGGATGTGATGGCATGACATTTCCGACAAGCTACAAATTGATCTTGAGCAGAACCTCCAATGCTTCCAAACTGAAATGCATCCCATGTGGATCTGGATCTATGGAAATGTTGATCCTGGATCCTCCACAAGTGGATCTTGTAACATAGGCTTTTAATTCTTAGTATGACAATGCTGAATGCAACTGCCATCCAACCACTTATGATGAGAGAAACATGCTGGGCCTACTTAGTACCAAGGTTAGGCAGTTGCAATCCCTTTACTTAGTGACAACAACCATACTAAATATCTATGACCTCTTATATGTGGCATTGACCTTTCCCTTTTAAGCTTCAATTGTCTTTTATGGTAATTTTGGTTGCAAGGATTTGTATTTACATTGCCACTGAACTTAAACGAAATGTAAAACATAAAATCATATGCAAACCTCATAATAAAGCTACTATATAAATTGTATAGACACGAAACAGTGTTGGAGACAACGGGTTGTAATAAATTATGGTTTATGGAATATGCACCTTTAATTAGTTATATTGTTAAGTACAAACGTGAAACACACTTAAAAATAAACAGGTAGTATACACTGAGATGGAAGGATGGTAATCCTGCATATCTCTTTATTTTGATTATTCACTTTGCTCAACCTCTGTTATACCCAAGTTACAGGAATGGGAGACAGGGATTGAATTTCTAGCATGGCTTGGAGATTCCCCCCAGTATTCGTTGGTTTGGAGAATGGTAATGGAAATAAACCATTTTTCCTCTTCCCCCTACCTTGTAAGTCATACACTTGTTGACTAGAAAAAAACAAACAGTACATCCTTAAGACTTCCCTCTAAAGCTTAAATATATCGACGAGGGTAATAATACTCTGGTTAGGCATAGGAGACAACCTCATCTATAATTTTATCCCCTGAATCAGACAAGTTTATAAAAATGCAGAAAATTATGACTATCCCAGCATGAGTTGTACAAAAACCAAAAACATAGAAAAAATATGGGCCGAGCCAGAATTGAAAGATATAGTTCCATAATAAATGTATTGATAAATTCAAGCAATCTTTGAACCAAACCATGTAAATAGGGTGTTCTGAATGGCAGAGTTTGAATCGAAAGATATAGTGCAGGAATTGCATTTAGGCATCTTTCAATATCGAGCTAATGTTACTCAAGCCCTTATGTTAGCATCCATGGAAAGCAAGGGTTTTCATTTAAACAAGTTCATAAAGCTTGACATAGAAAATGAAGAAAGGGTAATCATTGTGAGTATTCAAAAAAACATCGTGAAACCTGATTTGTTCATACCTGAGATTTAGAGAGCAGAACAGGGGAATCCAACAATGTAGTAGGGATGAGACCAGGGGGATGGTCAAATAAGGAGATCTCACCCCACCAGGTGAAGAAGCAGACGACAAGCACTTAAACCGATCTGTATTCAATCTGGGTGCATTGAATCCCCCTCGGGTAGCCAATCTCTCTACAAAATTTCCGCCACCAGTCCTAGTAGGCAGTTTATGGCCTTCCCAAAACCTCTCGTCGACACCAATCCAGCCGCAGACCGCCTGAAATACTAAAAGGATCATTATCCTTACCGCTCATGCTACTGCTGCCATTAAAGCCCGCAGGTGATGAGGGCTTCAGGTTTTGTTCTTGGCCCTGCGGGGTTTTGATCTGCGGTCCTGCGAGAAGCTGAGAGAAGGACAGGGAACTAAAGTCCTCCGCCATCATTGAGGTAATAAGCATTGTTGGCCTAGTCAAGCGACCCAAATCTAGAAACCCCATCTGTTATTTTCTTCGTTCTCGCCATTGCCATAATTTTCATTTTTTGAAATATGATACAATGCCTTGTCAATGTGTCACAATATACTTACATGAATTCAATAGCCACAAAGGTGAATATTTTTGTATCTTAGTGGTAGTTGTTATTATCATTATTATTATTACATGCTCTTTGAAATGTGCCCTTATTTATCTAGAAGGAAAGTAAGAGAAACCTTCTAAATATAGAAAGAAAGAAAGAAAATATATAAATGTCCACAAATGACTAAATTAGGTCAATGGACTCAAAAGTATATCAAGTGACACAATTAGGTATGTACTTAATTTTCTAGATTAGTAAAAGGACCAATAAGGAAATAAAAAAAACTAGAGGGCTAAACCACAAGAGGTTGGTACTTGGTATCTCATTGTCTAAACTAGTAAAGGGGAATAAGATCATTTAAAAATTGACGCTAAACCACCCGAAAGAAAGTTTGGAATAAGTAAATATGTATCAAGGGACTAAGTCACTATGTATCAAGCAGTTTATATTAAGTTAATATTTAAAACACTAATATAAAGATACTTCATTTTTGGAAAGAAATTTATGGTCTTCAAACCTTAGGTTACTTGTTCAAGTTTTTTGGACATAGAAGGAATCTCACAATTTACCACTCGACCAATTTTTAGTTTTCTCTCATGATGGAAACCCATCGGGTGTATCTGTTATGATTTTCTCAACAGAGAATATGTGATGCAAACATACAGTATGCGATTTTTTTTTTTGTAATTAAACTATGGTCTCTCGATCTTACCATGCTCAGTTTATAATATATTTTGAACTGTAGAAATTTTGTTCAATATACTGTAATTTATTATGATCAAATGTTTAGAGGTATTTATAACATTGCTATAGTCTTCATATGTCGACTCCTATTGAAATGTTGTGTGGCATGTAGACATGATGTAATTTATATTACAACTAATTATTTTTGTTCCCTTATAATGTCAATTCGTAAATATTGTGTACAGTTTGGAATTATTTTGTAGATCTTTCGTAATATGAGAGTCTTGTTCTTTACAAAATAATTGTGTTTATATTTCTAAATTTATATTAAATTAATATTTTAAAACACTAATATAAATATGAATTATGAGAATGAAGTGGTAATATAAAGATCATGTGGTTAGTCAAAGGTCAATTATTAAAATAACTCATGTTTTTGAAGTATATAGATTTTCTTTCCACTAATAAAGATGGTAAGAATTTGGTAGAAAAGGTAGATATAAGTAGAGTCTACTACAACTTATGGCTTATTCATGGTGAAACAATATATTTTAAAAGTTTTGTTTGGTTCATGATCAACTTAAACAGTAAAAAAAAAACAAGTAAAGTTGTAAATCAATAAGCATTTTAGCTCTTTTTATCATCATATATCAACAATTAGAAAGAAGTTTGCTATAATATTAGGTATTTCTTTAAAATTTATCTAGTGTCACAAAATAAGCTAATCGTTTGGTAATGATTTGGTAGAAATTTTAGGCACGGGCAGAGTTCTACTATGATCCAAAGCTCATTCATAGGGGAACAATGCTTTTACAAGTTTTTCCAAGTACTAGGTCAATTCGTATTGTCAAAATTTCACTGTGGTTTTGGATGAATGAGAATCATGACTATCTGTGTCGTCAAATTTTTCTCACTACAGGGAAGTTTACTGGTGTATTAAATGGCTCTATGATATCACCCCTAACCTCCATATTCACAAAGTGAACATGGATGTTTAATAAACATGTAGTTATGATTGAGATCTTTATTATGCACCTAAGTGTTTATTTAATCAAGCATTGTGCATGGCATGGCATGTTGATACATACTCCAACGTAATTGCATTAGTTTTGTGTCACCATGCAATCATTTTTGCATTAGCGACGAAGTTCCAACACCTACAACAACAACGGATGATCCTACACCAATGTCGAGTTCCCTACATGGTCATCTCATCTGTGGTTTAATAAACCCATGGTACTACAATGATCACCAATCAAGTATGACTAGGGGAATTACAGGTCCATGCCAATGTCAATGGTCAACTTGGACTAAGATAATTCCTATGAAAGTGGTGATCAAGTTTGTACATTGTGCTTAAGATAACGTGCTTATAGTCACTAAGTGATGGTTGTAGTTACAAGGATAAGGTTTTGGTGTTATAATGCAAGGATTATAAGGACCAAGGGCTGTGAAGGCTAAGCATTGTTGGAAATATGGATTATAAGGTTAGGGGTTTTAATGCAAGGATTATAAGGACTAAGTTTGTAAACATTAGGGATTATTTGAAATATGGGTTATAAGGTTATATTAGGGGTTTTAGGGTTTAAAAAGAGATAGGGATTAAAGGTTATAAAATTTAGGGTTTATGATGGTAAAATGTAAAGATATAATGGCTATAGTATTATGGTTATGGTTTATATGTGTTAAGGAGTATAGTGGTTAGGTGTCAATGATTATATGTATTACATGTTAGAGAGGTAAATTCTTTTAGAGGATAAGGGTTGTAATCTTTAGGTATTAAGTGTGGCAAGGGTTATAAGGATTGGGTCTTATAAGTTTTAGAGGAATTAGGGCTTAGGATTAAAGTTCATATGAATTAAAAATAATATAGGTTATATGTTAGAGGGATTAAGGACTATAGGGTTGTTGACAGGGAAAAAATTCCACCTTGCCAACAAGGGGGAATTAACTCAATCGTATGTCCCAACTAGACCAGCTTTCGTTTTGAATGGCTAATCCCAACGAGTTTTAAGGATTGTTATAAGGGTTAGGGAATAATGAGTTAGTGGTTAAGGGATTAGGGATTAGGGCTTAGGGGATAGGGATTGGGGGCTTAGGGGTTAGGGGATTTAAGCGCATTGAGGGGTTAGGGGAATAATGAGTTAGTGGTTAAGGGATTAGGGATTGGGGTTAGGGGAATAATGAGTTAGTGGTTAAGGGGTTAGGGATTGGGCGGTTTGGGGTTAGGGGATTTAGGCACATTTAGGGGTTAGAGGAATAATGAGATAATGGTTAAGGGATTAGGGATTGGGGGCATAGGGGTTAGGGGATCTAAGAACTGTTAGGGGTTAGGTGAATAATGAGTTAGTGGTTAAGGGATTATGGACTAGGGGATTTAACAATTAAGGATTTTAGGGGTTAATGGGTTATGGATTAAGCGTTAACGATTTAGGGGTTTAGGGGTTAAGGGGTTAGGGGTTTAGGTGTTAGAGATTTAGGGGTTTAAGGGTTTAGAGGTTTAGGGTTTAGGGGGTTAAATGGGTTAAGGTTTTAGGGGTTTAGGGGGTTAAATGGGTTAGAGGTTGGGAATTAGGGTTTAAGGGGTTAGGGGTTGGGAATTAGGGTTTAAAGGTTATGGATTAAGGGTTAGGGGTTAAATGGGTTAGGGTCGGTTTTAGAGGGGTTTAGGGGGTTAAATGGGTTAGGGTCGGTTTAGAGGTTTAGGGGGTTAGGAGATTTAGCATTTAAGGATTAGGGTTAGGGGTTAATGGGGTTAGGGTTTAGGGGGTTAAATGGTTTAAGGTTTTAGGGGTTTAGGGGGATAAATGGGTTAGGGGTTGGGAATTAGGGTTTAAGGGGTTAGGGGTTAGAGGTTTAGGGTTTAGGGGTTAAATGGGTTAGGGGTTTAGAGGTTTCCCTCTCATATCCATATTTGTTTAATTTCATGATTAACTAGGCATTTTTAATGTGTCACTACTCGGTTAATTAGGATTAAGTTATGATGCAATTGAAGGATCAACTAAAGATCTATTTGCCTCCATCCCCACCCCAAAACCCGTACTTGCACCCCTCCCTTAGCCAAGGTAACCCTTCCTTATATTCAAGGTGTTACTGATCACTTTTCCATAATTCTATCTAAAATGAACATTAAAACCTTATTTAAACCCCATCAACTCTTAAATAAGGAAGCTCGTAATCTCAAGATCTGTGGCCTTAGGCTCTGGGTAAATTACCTCCCTCTTACTCAACAGCAATTTGTTGACGACATTATTCTCTTTTGTCATGTCTAGCTGAAGGAAGCAAAAAACATTAAAGATATACTCCATGTGTTTATGGAAGCCTATGGCACCCTTATTAATAATGAAAAATTATGCATCTTCTTCTTTAATAAGGCTAGAAATATCAAAACCTTTATGGCGAGAGTGTTGGGGTTTGGTATCAGATATCTTCCCACTAAATACTTGGGCATGCCCCTTGCTGAAAGCTCTCTGAAAATTGCTTGTTGGAGTCATCTTATCGACAAAATTAAAATCAAGCTCAACAATTGGACTTTTAGAGGCCTCAATATGGCTCCCCGCACCATCCTTCTTAAATTCATTGTAGAAAATTTGGGTGAAATTTGGCGAATGGCTAGAATTTGGGTGAAATTATTAATTTCTCGTCCGAGAAAATAGTCAACTCAATTTCTTGACTGAGAGTTTTTAAAACTCTCTTCTGAGATATTTTTAATGTTTCGCCCGAGAGTTTGATTAGGCTTGACAGGAGTTAAAATACTCTCGGACGAGAGTTAAGTATTTTCTCGTTCGAGAGTTTTATTGACATAAACTCTCGGGTAAACTCTCTTCCTAGAGTTTATAAAACTCTCATCCTAGAGTTATAAAACTCTCATCCTAGATTTTATAAAACTCTCGACCTAGAGTTATAAAACTCTCATCCTAGAGTTATAAAACTCTCGTCCTAGAGTTATAAAACTCTCGTCCTAGAGATGTTGTTAGATGGACAACAACATGGTGGGATTGGACAAGGATATGGGCCGATTAAGGAATCCACAGAGGCAGTAGTGAAACCCTAGCCACAAATCTCTTACATTACTATAGCTCATGGTGGTTAAACCCAAACAAATTTAGAAATTGGCATGGATCCCAAGGCTTTTGGAGATGCCAGAAAAGCAATAGAAGATGGCCAACCATATAAATACTACCAAGAAATATTCAAGGCTTTTTGGAGATGCCGAACACAATTATTCACGCTAGCGTCAGGTTTGGAGATACCGGACAAACGTGACGGACAAACCACGGCCCATTGTCCTGCCCCAACAACATATGTTGAAGTAGTTAAACCCTGACCCCGTTGTCCTACCCCAAAAACATATGTTGAAGCGAAAGCTGAATTGACTAAACGAAAAAATTGCAATCAACGACACAACACTTAATCAAACTAATACATACTAGATTCCTAGGTTCAAAACCCTTGCCCTTCAATTTAGAACTCCCTTGCTCGTCCTTGAGCTTGGCATCCATGACCCATATTTTCCCTTCAGAAGCTGAGACGCCACGATCTTCACCGAAAATCCGTGTACCAATTCCATAATCCCAAGTTTTTTCAAACCCTCAGAGCCTTTGGAAGCCCTCACCTCGTTACCCGCACAACTAAAACCCAAACTCAAACTTTGATTTTAAGTGGAGCTCTATCGCACCAGTCAGGCCCTCAGAATCGTGTGGGATCCAACGTGGTTGGGCATTGCGGATATAAAAACGATGGCTCCTGCGGATTTTTTTGACCTGTTGGCCAGCCGGGGCTTTATGAGGCACAGAAAACACGCCTCTGATGTGGGATCCGGGATTTGGGTTGTTGTAGAAGATGGAGACAACAAAGAATACAAAAGGTGATGAATCCGAAAGCATCAAGGCCAGGGATAGGGATTCTGAGTTAGGATATAACCACACCTTCACCCGTGATGGGTGGGTTTCCTCAGCTAGGGTCATCTTGCTCGACTGAATAACATCCCTGCAATCTATTCCCCTGCTCTTACAAGTTCGCTATTCCCTTTCTCTTGCAAGTTCGAGGACCATAGGTTTGAGGGCTTCTTAATTAATGATCTTCCCGATTTCTGAAATATGTCTTCGCGCGATTTTTTTGGGTATTTTTCCTCTTCTTTCATTGAAATACAGAGCATGGGCGTTCCAGCGAGACGTCGCACAAGAGTCGATCGCAGCGTGACGGTTGTATGGCATTTGATCTAGAGCACTTATCACGACTCATGACCGGAGAGTTTAGAACACAAACATAATAAGCACACAAAAGAGTTTAAGTGACTTGCAAGCTCGTAGAACACAAACATAATTTGATAAGGAGCTAAAAAGGGTACCAAATTTAAATGGATTAGCTCATTATTCCATTAGAAAACCCACGCTCGGACAATTCGTTATGAGTTTATTTTGGAAATTGACGAATGAAATTAGTGAATGGTATCATGTATTGTATATTTTAATTAATATTTACTTTGTATTTGAGTATTTCAGAAATGTGTAGAAAGATGGTTGGAAATTATATGATAGCAAACCTGCGATCGGACAATTCGTTACAAGTGTATTATGGAAATTAACGAATGAAATTAGTGAATGGTATCATGTATTCTATATTTTAATTAATAATTATTTTATATTTTAGTATTTTGGAAATGTGTAGAAAGATGGTTGGAAAGTATATGATATTATTGTCTTCCTAAGGGTCCTCTACACAAAACCACATCTTCCATCTAGCATGAAAAGAGTAACCACTTTCTCAGATGCGAAAATACTCATCCATCCCAAAACAAGCCAAGTTGAAAGCATATGTTAAAACAATATTCAATTGCCAAAATTCAAGTTGCAGGTGCCCATAAAATGAGAGGAAACATAGTATATTTTGATGCTAGCACCAAATCCCAAGGATCATGAAAACATAAACATAAACTGCCAACAAAATACCAAGTAAGCATAATATTGACAACAACAATGGGAATCCTACACTTCCAGAGCATGTACAACGAGACCAAACGAAGATCAACTCTAGATACTCTCTCCACCATCAACAAGACCATAAATATTCATACAATCTCGTACAGGTGACAATAAAACATAATTTCCACTCTTAAGGAAATAATAATAAGATTTTGTACATGATCAACTGGAGGATCAGTAAGGTCCCTGGAGGCAGAGTCACTAACCAGAAAACCTTCAATGTGAGCCAATTAGGAGTCCACCCTATCGAAACAGTACCATAGGTTGCGAAGTATTATTTTGACATCTTCAAGGGAAAAAAATAGATTATAGGTCTCAACTTGTTTATCTTTAAGTACTAGCGAAACAAAGTAGCCAGCTGTTGGGGTAAGGCCAACGAATTGTGATAGAAAAGTTGTTTCTTCTGAGGTTTTCCAGGGTCTTGTATCCATTTCAAATCCTCGCCCATCACCTCAAAATTTGAGTGATAAGGGAGACCCTCAACCTCTTTACTTTCCAACAATAAAATCTCTTTTCGAACTTCCAAAGGAATGACATCGAAGAAGGTGGCCATTAAGTCAAGAACAAGCCAGAAGAGAAATAGAGATCGATACTGGTTAGAAGTGATTCCATTGAATGATAACTACAAACCCCTGTCCATTGAATCAATGTGTATAATATAGTGGTGGCTAGGGGGTAATTTCATCTGTATATCTCTACAAATGTATTACGACATCATTCTTGTTGTGGATCAAAGTATTCAGCATTGATTCTTCAAGGAGGGTTGGGTTGTCGAAAGAAAACGAAAGATTAGAGACCCCGAGGATGTATAATACCATAATATAAAATATTATTTTAATATCTATGCTTCAAAGCATGAGACTTTAACTAAGGATTGATGGGGATTTTAACAGCCAATAGAAATGTTTCAAACAGAATAGGTAGAGGATAAAATCTTGTAGGGTTACGGGTCAAGTTTTAAGAGGATATGGGATTAGGGTTTATGGGTTTCAAGGATTCCATGTTAGGGGTTAGGGGTTAAGGGGTTAGTGGCTTGGGGTTTAAGGGATCAAGGGGTTAATTTTTTATGAGTTACGAGTGTAGGGGTTAAGGTATTGTGGCTTTGGGGTTAAAGGGATACAGACTTTAGTGCTTATGGGTTAAGTTCTTATGGGTTGTGATAATGTGTCCCCTAATCCCCTTATCACAACTATTGGAGGCTCCCCTATCAATTGCTCTCATTGCCTTACTTATAGGTCCCCTAGACCTTGTGGCATAAGGCCCTAAGGCTCCTTCTCATTCTCTAATGTTAGTATTATAGATCTCAATATACCATGCACTAACCTCTCACTTATACCCATCCATGATACCCTTATGTCCCCTTGCCCCGTTCAATACACCAAAAGATCCCCCTCCCCAAAAATTCATGAGAATTGAACATTTGGAGGCGATCATTTAACAAAAGCTTCTAAAAGTTTTATTCTAATGAATTTTTTTGGGGGGGGGCGGGGGTTTTCCGTCAATGCCTCCAAAAGTTACATTTTCATGACCTTTCAGGGTGATTCGGGGATTCTAAGTTGAGAACCAGGGAAAATTTTAGGGGCGAATTTTAGCCCAAAGGCGAATTTTTTACATAAAACCCATTTTCTATAGTTTAATAAAGTTAGCCCAATAATTTTTTTAAAAATAATTAATTATTAAGTATTAGCCCACCAAAAAAAAAGGCGCATAACACTGGAAAAATGAAATTCGCCCCGATTTTTTTCTTATGGAGCAAATTTCCATGGCATTCGCCTAGATTTACAGGGTCCAAATGAGGAGTTACAGTGATTCGCCCCAATTTTTTCAATGGTTAGGAGAGGTGGCTGGCCGCTGGACACCGATCTTCTTGCTGGCTGAGCGAGCCGACCCTCTCTGGTCCCTCTCTGGTCCGTTCGGTGTTGTTCGACGCTCCTATGTAGTGATCCAAAAGCATAGCAGAGGGAAGGACTCGTGAACATGGAGGGATTCATCTTCCTCTACCAAAATTTTCAACTAATTCTTTTATTTTTTGCCATATTTGGATTGCAACCATTCAGGTTTGTTTTGCCCCGTTTTCAGCTTCTGTCTGCTTTCTAGATTTTGGTGAATATCTCTGATAATTAAGCTCACTTGTTAGATGATATATCGCTTCCCAAAACTACGAAGTTCAATGTAATTCCTAGGGTTATTGTGCTACCCTGTCCAACCCGGTTGAATATAATCCTCTGGAGCAATGTGGGCTTGATTTCGGAAGTTTTCACATCCATTTCCCTTCTTGTTGTTTACACTGATTTCCACTACTTCATTAAAATCGTTGACTAGCAATTGCAAGATAGAATTATACCAGAATTGTTATCACAAACAGCTTTACCAGAATTTTTAATGCCTAAAGAACTCAAATTCACTCCATCCATTTTAGACAATTCTATCTACCCTTTAGCCTTTTAATGTAAATATTTTTACAGACAGTGACCTGCAGAATTTTCACCAAACTATTCTTACTAGAACTTACTTCGCCCCATATAATTTTCATCATATTAATTCTACTATTAAATATGTAAATCTAAATTGCACCACTTCTTCGACCGCAGAGGTCAGATTTAAGGCAAGAGGTTCACAACAGTTGAAATAGGTTCAGAAACTGTTATCAGTCACAATGTGTCTGCAGCCTCCTTTATGATGATAAGAGTCACAAAGGCATCAGAAAGAAATTTGCTTTCATAAATGCCGAATCTGTAAATCTTTAAATAAATTTCAAACTTATCTGCAAGGAGAATCTATGATGCCAAGTTTTATAGTCAACATATGCTGGACTGTTCCTTGCATAAATAATTTGGATCTCGATATTTCATTTAACATCAATGCAAACATGACGAAATTAGTTCAAATTTATTGTCTATATAGAAATGAGTTTTATATAAATTACGAAACTTGAAAGGATTAAGTGGTTTCTATAATCAAAATATGACACTTAAAAGTGCAAAGCTAGGAGTAACTTTTTCCATGCTCAGGTTTGTGATTATATTCATAGTCTAAATGTACATAAGCCCTCTCTATGTCAGGAAGAGATTCTAGTTTTTCCTGAAGCGTTACTCCAACATCATGAGCCTCTTTTAAAGGCATATCACTGGGCAGCACAATGTCTACCTCCACAAAATAATGAGAACCAAATGTGTAAGCTTTCACTGTATCAGTATGTTGTATGGCTTGGTGATGATTCCAACAGAGATATGTCAATTTCTGCAAATAATCAGGTGAAGCCGATTTCCCAACTAATGAATTCACATTTTCCAAAACTTTGTTCGCCCATGTTCTCATCGTGTAGAGATCCAGCTGCAGAGAAAGTACACTATCAGCTTTACCATGCCAATTATAAAAAGAGTATAAATTCTGTAACTCATTCAAGGACCACTAGAACTACAAAGCAAGACTGCAATAAAAGCCTAACATCATTTGAAGTGTTGGTGATGTCAGCATTGATGTCAAAGGAGTATTCATTGTGCAGAAGCGATCCCAATAGAGTTCTCAACTTATGAAGGTTGATTTGCTTGATAGCCCTCCAACTTGGTTGAGGAGGAGGATGCTATTTGGTAGCTTTTACCATTCCAGTGAAGTTTACAGTTTTTAAAAACCTATCATACTATGCCCTTCTATGTAACTGGTATGATTTGCATGGAGCATGTGACAAAATTGAAAAATCCAGTGTCGTAATATCACAATCAACTGTGTCAATGAAAGGTCCAATAGGAAAAGTGAAAACACTTGCATGATATGTGTGGATGAACTTGCTTTCTTTTACTCATCCAAGATGATATTAATGTGGATGTAGTGCGGTAATGAGCTGGAGTTAGCTGACCAATTTCTGAGAAATCATGTTCTTATGATTGCCATTGACCATGATGAGTTGTCCATGTTTTAGCTTGATTTAGAATGTCTAAGTGGAGAGATTATTCCTCGAGACCATGCTGGGCTAGGAGGACCAACATAGGGTTCGAGGAATAGATATAATAAAACTCGGGTTCCTCTAGTTGTTTCATGGACTAAGTTCTTCAGTTATCCATTGCAGTTCAGGAAAGAGAGCCTTGGCCCTTTTCACATGCAAGGAATGGTATTCATCTGAACGCCCAATTTTCAATCATAAGAGTAGTAGATTTGCTTCACTTGGCCAGTGGAACTGGCTATCTCTGGGGAAGAACAAATGGTGGTTTGATTAGCCTTGGCTTCGATTTTGGAAGCTGGTTGGAAGGCATGATCCAATGAGGAGACATGGAAAAGAGTTCTAGTTTTGTTCTAATGTGAGGAAGCACACTATAAATGAACTTGATGTGGAGGGTATTTGTAGCATCCCTTACCTTAATCTTGATGGAGAAACTGTTGAAGTCCTCCATGAATTGTTACATTAATTGTCTGAGAATTTTTCAAAGTTGCAATAATTGTGCCATGTGCAAAAAATTGTGTCTTTTGAATGTATCTTTCCTATCCATTCTGGAAGTTAGCATCATCTAGAACCTGTTTTTAAACACCTTAACCAGCCAGTGATGAAGGCACAGTATTGGCATGTAATCTGGTAATTATTTGTATACAGGAGCTCTCATCTATCATTCATACTGAGAACATGGAGCTCTCACATTTTATTTACCAGAGGTTGAGAAGGTATACTTCCAGCTCTAAGTGCTAGTACCAACAGTTTGAATACATACATGACTGAAGATCAAATAAGAAAAGAGATCCTTCATTGGAAAACGTGGCCAGGCCACCCAGTTTGAATGCACCAATTGCTGAAGTAGTTTATTAGCTTTAAAATTGCCTGGGACTAAAATGCTAGGTATCTCTTTTTGTCATCTCTGGGAGAGGAATTCACCCCATTACAGCATATAACAAAATCTAAGAGCTGCAGGCCTGTTTCAGTGTTTGGCATCTAAACTATTTGTTAAAGTACTGTAAAAGAAAATCTTCCTCATTTGCATAATATTGATTCATGCAGAGGTCTCTTTGTATGTCTCTCGTGGGCCTGGAATTAATTTAGGTGATAAATCCGAGTTTTGCATCAGCCTGGGAAGTGCTTTGTTTATTCTTCATTTTAAATAGCTTAGGCAAGCATAATCTAATTTGGTTTACAATTGGAACAGAGAATCACTTTGTATGAAACATTTCATCATAATGTTGAACATTCTTAAAGAAAAGATCCATATTATCTTACTGGTGGACTGATCTAGGCTAGTTGAAGCTTTGTGGTTTGATCACCAAAATTTATCTTTTAGAACTCCCATCACAAATTACTGAGATAATATAGCAGAGCTATCATAAAATACCAGAGCTATTATGGGAGGAAATAATTAGGTGGGGAACTTCAATCGAATCAAACTGGACCATATTATAGACAGAAAGAAAAAGCTACAGAAGCTAATGCAGCTAGAACAGAGGATGGTTGAGGAAGATGGCAGTCTCAGACCAAATCAAAATAAGACTCATCGGAGGAATTGAGTTGGCACTGGGCAGGGAGAACACTGGCCATGTATATGAACTACAGCTTGGAGCATAATTTGCAGATTGTATGTTGACTGTAACTTTTATGGGGCATACAGATGGCTTTATTAATCCCAAGAAATAATGCAAACACAGAATACTGAATTATTGATCATTATCCATGGCAACTTGTGCACTCATTGGAGTTGGCTTATGTTACTCTATTTTTGAATATTTAGGTCCATTTGTTTTGTCTTGATCCTTAAATTTTGGAAAAATGTGAAACGAATGGGTGGACCACATTTTCAGATTCAAATCACTGCGTTGGAATGCAAAGAGACAAGAAGTTATATAAAGATGAATATTTGGAATGCAGAGCTGCTAGTGAATTGAATTTTTGTGAGACCTAGTTTATAAATTGGCTGGAAAAGAGAGAAAGAGGAAGAGGGGCAGAACTAAAACAGAATTGAGGAAAAGGAGTAGAGGAGATAAACAAATGTAAAAGGCGCAGAGACAGAGTACAAAACGGAGTCAAAGAGAAGAAAGAATTCAGAATCAAAGACCAGGTAAGCCAGCAAAATAAAATTTTCATGAATTAGGGGATTGGTGTCCCCTTTCAGGTAGTACCCTGAAAAGGAACGGGTTGGAGCCTGTAAGAAGTGGGAGTGAGTGCTTCCAAGAAGTTGTAGTTTGCAAAAGAAAAGAGAGGTTGAAGCCTACAAAATTGATGTAAAAGAGGGAGTGGGTGCTTGGCTTTATATCACAACAAAAATTTCATGGTTTTCTTTTTTTATGGGTTTCCACCTAAGTCACTTGATACGGGGATACGGGGATTCGATGAATCGGATTCAGGTACGGTGACCCCCGGACAGGATACTTCTTTGTTAAATTTATGAGCTTACCCTAATACAAATGTTTTTTTGTGCAGTTTTTACACTTTCTTGATCGTTGTTTTTGAAGGATTGGACAATCAACTCACAACATAGTCTTGGAGAGCAAAATTTCACTTGTGGCATGAATAAATAACCTATGAGCATAGATAGATTTTCTATGAGTGGGTGTGGTAAGTTATTTATGAATGCTGGAAAGGAATGCAATTAATTTATTTAGTGTTCATAATCAATGGAATTGAAAGCACGGGTGGAATAAATAGAACCTTTTTTTGGTAGATAAAAACATCAAAATTCATATTCTATCGTGAAAAAAAAATTGTACAAATATGAGAGACATGCTACCAGAAGATGTACATGAACAAATTACAATAAAATTTGTACAAATATGAGAGATATGCTACCAGAAGATGTACGTCAAAAAATTACAATTTTACTCTTATCTACCTAGACACAAGGTTTGACATTCATTTATGTAACCTTTTCTCTGAGCCAAGTTTTACAATACAAACTTTATTGAGATAAGGCTAGTTTTTGTAAAAGCAGGTCTGCCTTGATAAGGCTAGTTAATCAGAACAACAAGCATAAGGCTGTCCAGGAGGCAATGCGTCGTGCAGTACTAAAAAGATAGATATGGATGGATCACAATCTAGAACACAGTAAAGAAGTAATCATCACGTAATCAAATGGTACACAAATGCTAAAGGAAAAATATTAATTATACTGTGTAGTTTTCTCAACTCATAGAAGATTGAGTTAGTGGGTATGATATCAATAATGAATCTAATATTACAACTATCACCGTTGCTCTTACATTTTGCCCTCCCCAATGGGGTAACAACTATATATGTAAATGCATTCAATAGAATATTTGTCTCTTAGGAATGTGTACAACAAAACTCCCGATTTCTTCTTGCTTAGAGCTCTAGATAGAATTTACACATATATATACTTCTCATAAGTAGTCATTTATGTATATAAATATAGTTCTCCCATCTCATTCTTGAGCATCTGTAACAATAGGTAGGTAATGATGGAAAACTAATCTTCCATTCCGTACTGGACCCTGACCTGGACCTGGACCAAGAAGTTCAATATCATTTACTGCAGCCTAAAGGCTCAGTGGTGCTTAGGATTGTGTGTTTTAGGTCCACTGTAATCAACGTGAAAACTAGGTTTCTCATATATCTGACGAGGATTTATTTGCATACTTTTTGCAAATAACTTATTTGGCTCATTTGCAGTCATGCTTTTCTGTTCTTTTTTTGTAGATATATGGTTCAAGCTGGCACCTGACAACAACAACTCATGCTGATCATTTGCAATCCCTGCACTGGTCTTAGAGGCCAAATCTCTGTCAGGCACATGCAGATCACTGTCATCTGATTCACTACGTTATGTTTGCAATCTGCCATGCTTTGCTTTCTCTGGCTCTGTCAATGCTCTCCCCACTGAGCCTCTTAGTAATTTCCTGCTTACCATTTCCTGCAGTGGCAACACCAAAACATTAGGGATATGAATTTAGAACAAGTATCCTTCCAATATCTGACATAATTAATTACAATTCTGTCTTAGCAGGGCACTACTTATCTCAAATTCAAAGCAGGCAGATGCCATATGTCACACTTACTAACAACAAAATTTTACCCTAGATCTAGCAGTTTCTTCATAACTAAGTCGAAAAGACTTTGCCAAAATATAGTGTACAGTACAACATACCTAGTGCAAGTCTTAATCTTCTGAAAACATAAAAACAGTACACTGCAGACATTAACAATATAGTACGTAGCTATAGCTAGGATTTGTGTAGAAACTTACATTATGCTCTCCAAAGGATTGCTTGATCAATTCATCAACTCTAGAAGCAGGCATATTGTCCAGTGGTAATGTGTTCTCTGCATGTATTTACTCTCTACAAGAAGATGATCCCCACGTTAGAAAACACATTAAATAAACTTACCCTAAATGCATATATCCCAAAGTTAGAGAACCCAAATTTCTGCCCAAAATTGTTTAAGCCTTATAGCATAGATACATTGAATGAACGTATGATGTTCATTGCTCAAAAAGTTACCTTTGGTATTAGTGTATGCTGCATGTATTGAGCTGCATGCCAGTAAAAGCAATCCCAAGAGTGAAGCCATGAACTTGTAGGCCATATTGATGATGGTTATTCCAAGATGCAGGAAAACCTATAACCAAAACTATGAATCCCAAGTGATTGATCTGAGAATATTTCACCAGACTAGCAAGTTTGAAGGCTCTGAAATGACTTGATAAAGCTCTGGTCAATACATTGCCATGAAGTGAACTCCTTGCAGGCTGTGTACATGAAGTGTGTTTGTGTATACCCCATGCCCCTTCAGAGCATTATATAGAGCAGGAATGGAGGAGTCACAGTGACCTCGGATCCCACAAACACCAAAATGCAGTTTCATGAAAACTTCAGCTGCATTTACATAGGGAAACCGTGTGTACAGTAGGCTTGCCCAATGTCTGCTATGATAAGACGTACTTGTATCAATGTTCCTTCCTTTGTCTCTAATTATCAGATGCAACCTTCACACCTTGTTCTTACGCTACTCTGAATATAAGGCGTAGAAGCAACTGTACTACATGTCAAAAGCGACCTTGTGGTTGTTTTCCCCTGTTTTACCTTTAAGAAGATGCAAGTTAGGTCTAATATATATAAGGGATTTTAATGGTGGAACTCCATGAAATTCCGAGGGTGCTACAGTGGCACCAAGGGGGTTTAAAATTTAAATTATTTCTAACAAATTAGGGGGACCTTTGGAATTGGACCATATTTTAGTTTGAAAAAACAAGGCAAAAACATTGCAACACCATGGGATCCCACCAGTTTGTAGTGATTCACTGCCTTTATCTGCAATCCCAATCAAGGCAGACCTGCTATTAAAATCCCTAACTACAAATGAGGATTTAGGAGAAGTTAAATGTCCTGCGTGTAGTTGGAAAAGTTGCAAGGTAGTGAAATTTCAAATGAAGCTAGATACAATACAAAAGCATGTAGGAAAGGTTTATGAAAAGAAAATTGTAAATGGTAAAGAGAAATCTATTGTCAGATGGAAATATTTGGAGGAATGTCGACATAGCCAATGTGTGGAAGAATACAAAAAATATTTAATAAGTAAGAAGAAACTTGAGGCAAGTGGAGGAACCATCATATCTCAATTTGAAAAGACGATGGAAAGAAGTTTGTTATCCAAGATGATACAATTGAGCACTGTATTTCACATCTTATGTAAAGGTCGTCCTATGATAGATTATCCAGATCAAATGAAATTTCTATCTTTTCTTCACGTGCCAAACTTTCCATCTTCTCATTGGTCCGTAACTAGTGGTTGGGAATGGGCAAGATATCTAGCTCAAGTAGAAATTGATGATTTGAAATAGGAGATTGAAAATGCTAGGTTTTTGGCATTGTCTTTGGATGAGGTTACAACTATTGATAATACTTCATGGATCTGCATGAGAATTTATATGGTTAATGACCATATTAGGCATTCCTATCTACTTGGGATTAAAAAGATGAGAGAGACTTCTACAGCTGAAAATATTTATGAACTTGTTCTTAATACTTTGAAAGAAAGTGAACTTGTTCACCTTTTAGAATATAGTAAAATATTTTTCTTATTATATATTTTTCTTGGAAAAGAATTATTGAGAGTTGGGTGCAAATGCACAATGTTGTGTAGCATTAGTGTGATAAATATGGGATAGTGCAAAGCATAGTTTTGAAGATTAGTCTAAGTTGACTCGTACCTAATCAACTTAGTCAAGTTGATTGTTGGTTGAACGGTTAATTGTTGGTTCAATGGACAGAAGATCTTGCAGGCACAGATACCAAAGGGCAAAATGGAGCCCATCATGGGGTACTCTTTGTAATTCTCCACCACTGCTACCTTCCATGCTTCCTCAAACTCCTCTCCAACCTCAATATTAGTGCTAGTAGTAGCATGAGCAACAACACTACGCTTAGCAGAACTAGAAGAACTCGTTTTCCAAACTACACGAGAATTACTTCCCTCACAAGTCACCATGTGCCATGCTTGGTCTCGGTGTTTCTCTTCCTTCTACTCCTGGTTCAACTACCATATCTTCATTGGAACCAACACCCCGAACTCCACTAGACAACGATTCACCATTTTGTAGTAGTGATTCGCTATTTGTACTAGTGATCGCCATGATTTTACAAGATAATATAATCTCATGAGAGATTCGCCAAAAAATTATATATACATATTATATTATTAATAAAATCGCCTTCCATTTTTCCTATGTATCATGGGGATTCGCCTATTTATTATATATATAAATTTAGGGGGGTTCTTAAAATTTTCCCTGTTGAGAACAAAAAATACCATGAACAGAAAAATAATCCAATGAGTTGAAGAGCTAAAAAACATACCACCCATAATGAACATTTTCATCCAAGGATTACTCCATGTTGGGCCACAACAAAACCTTTCGATAGAAATTGCATGTAGCCTACTACTACAAAGGAAATTCAAACCACAACTTTTTGTTCCACTTCTAATTTTACCCAAAATTACCTCATATTTAAAGGTATCACCATACCTTATACCAAACAAAATTCAAAAAATAGATATCCTTTAGAGAAATAGGATCATAAAAAAAAATGAACCATGCATATTAATGAACCGTATTTTATATATTAATATTAGGATGAACCTATTTTGTTATTGGAAAGAGAGAAAATTTCATAGATACTGATCAATCCTTATGCATTACCTACATTCTAACGAGTTAATAGAAATGGCACTAGGAGAGTGATGATATTGTGTTTTTGGCAAAGATCTTTTATCTCTTCCTCCAACACCAAGATTTTTCTTGTATGTTGCTAAAAAAATGGAAATCCCCAATGGATATCGTTGCCTTCACAACTACTCCATTATACTGGTGTCTTGGGCATAAAATCAAACTCTTTTAGGCTTTATCTATTGATCTATAGTGATAGGTGAGAGCTATGCATAAATCACTAAAGGTGTATCAATATGTTATTAGTCTATTGCATATAGAATTGGACTCATTTATTTGTAACTTAGCGAAATGGAAAAGATGTGGAAATGGAAATGTAACTTAGAGCATTCTCTTTTTTACTTGTGTCTTGAGGCCTTGCTCGCTTCTTATCCCATTTCCCTTTATTCGTTGCATTACCTTTCCAGTCTGGTTAGTCTCAGATCTACGCTTTGATTTCTCATAACAATGCTTTAGCTTCCGGATGGCCTCCTCCAATGATCTAGGCTCATCAAACTCAATCCCGCCTTTGAATGTTATTGACAACCCATTGATGAATCGTTGAATCTTGGCCTTCTCCTCCTTGAGGTAAAGCACATATCTCAACAACTCCAAAAATTTGCTAGTTTACTCCTCATCAATAATAGAGTCCATATTTAGCTCATAAAACTATTTTTCCTTGTCATCATAGTACATCTTCAATAGACACTGCTTCCTGAATAGTCTCTCAAATTCACTCCAAGTCAACTCCTCATAAATATCTCTAATGTTATTTACATCTTCACACCAAATATCTGCTTTACCTTTAAGACTGAATGTAGATATCCTGGCCTTCATGTTCTCTAAGTAATCGTGCAATTTGAAGAATTTATTCATTCCAATCAACCATGCTTTTGTATCATGTGATTTATTCATTTCCCCATCGAATGTAGGTGGCTTTTCTTTCTTGAACTCATCCGGAAAATATCCCCTATCACTCCTCCTTTAAGGATTATAACGATGATGACCATGATACCTTTCAGAACCAGAACGAGAATAGTACCTATGTCCATCACCCCTCCTTTCCGGAGTATCCAAGAACCTGACATCCCTGATCATGTCATCTCTATCTGACCTATGCCCACTATGGGGTCTACTTCCACATGTCCCATTAGTCATATCCTCCTATCCATGGTTGATCCGAAGTGGTCCCTGTCTCTGCAATTTTGACAAACTCTGAAGAATTATTGCATTGAATTTTACTTATTTCTCCTACGCCTGCATGATTTTGTCATTATCTGCTTTGCAAATCCTTATTTCCTCCTTCAAACTCCTCAATGTATCTGCTAAGTCAGAAGTGTTCCCAACACCACACTACTCATTTGATTCATAGGGAGAATCTTTGTAGTCTACCATCTTGTTAGTCATCTTTGATCTCTTCTTCTTGCAAGATATATTATGTCAGTTAAACCAAATCATAAATAAACTAGTGTACCTTAGTATAGCTCGAAGAGGATATCTCATCTGCAAGACCGACCATATTAGCGCAACACACACACACACACACACACACACACACACATATAAACATAATCATATCAACATATAAACATATTTTCAATCATTGTCCATTTATCAATGCATGACTATGTTGACCACATACCATGACTTCATGCACAACGACCATCATCTAGTCAAAGTATGCATAACAACATATAAACACTGATACACATAATCGATGCACGACCGACATAAACACAACAAATACATTCAACAACAACGCCATCAACTTTCACATGACCATCAACTTTCACATGAAGACACCACTACAATCATGACCAATACCATGCATAAACAACAAGCACATAGATCACAAGTACAAGGACCTATATGCAACCAACATGTAAATACGTAAACACATTCATCCAAGTGGAACAGAAACCAGACATCACCCAAGGAGAATGGAACCATGCTATGATACTACTTTATAACACCCTCCTCCCACATCTACCCAAGTTACCGGCCAACTGGGGCAAACATGTGAAGAAAAGTTACTATGATATGATTCAACTCCCTATATATCAGTTAAGGAAGTGGAACCGACGTAACACAACCAACCTAACCTTTTGCACTTGCAACAAAACCCCCAGGAGCCATCCAACCCATCCAAGTGACTAACCCTTGAGACAAAATGAAATTTTTATGCATCAAAGACTTAATCTCTCCCTTGACACGGGAATGCATGCGACTTAGAACCTCCAGTCGCTCCCACAACAAGGAATGCTTGCGACTAGGGACATTTCCAGGTAGTTCTATGCCAACGACTCCGAATTAGTAGAAAGTTTTTTTACAATTAAAAAAATTAAATACTAAAATTTTATCTAAAAAATAATTAAATTATTGTTATTTGTCTCTTTGATATATTTGTTCAATAGTGAAAAGAAAACCGAGATGTGACTATAAGACATGCAAGAATCAAAATTTTGATTTTTCATTTTGAAAGAAAAAAAAAATGAAGGTTTAAAATGCAAATATGGAAAACAATTGAGAAAATAATTTATTTATTTTTAATCGTTATATGTGGTATTTAATTTCTTTCAAATTTATATCAAAGTTTTAGTTGAAGTAATTTAAAAAAGTTAACATATTTAAAAAATAAACAATTTTAGTTCATGGAATGTAACTCATTTGAAAATCACCTTGTTATGAAGTATTATGTAAAAACATGAGATTCAAACTAAAATCCCTTTGAAGTAATTTAAAAATGTTAACATATTTAAAAAATAAACAATTTTAGTTCATGGAATGTAACTCATTTCAAAATCACCTTGTTATGAAGTATTATGTAAAAACATGAGATTCAAACTAAAATCCCGAGTGGCCAACCAAAAAATAATATTTTTTTAATTTATTTATTTATTATATTTTTAGAATGTGGTTAAATGGAAAAGGAAAAATCTAATATAAAAGAAACAAAATTGAAATGATTACATTTCATGTGGTTTGAATATATATATATTCAAAAATAAAAAATATAATTATCAACTATCTACTCATAGAATTTCAGTCCAAACTTCCACAATACTAATGGTTTTGTCTTAATTGCCATTGTCTTAAATATAAGGTTTTATATTAAAATATTTTTGTCTCAAAGTGCTTTTGTCTTAAATATAAAGTTTTGTATTAAAATATTTTAGTCTCAAACTCATTTTGCCTTAAAAATAAAGTTTTGTCTTAAACTATTTTTGTCTCAAACTGTTTTTGTCTAAAATATAAAGTTTTGTCTTAAAATATTTTTTTCTTAAATTGTTTTTGTTTTAAAATATTTTTGTCTCAAATCGTTTTTGCCTTAAATATAAAGTTTTGTCTCAAACTATTTTTTTCTTACACTATTTTTGTCTCAAATTTTATCTTTAAGACAATTCAATCGATATTAAATTTTAATATAAAATAACTAAAATAAAAAGTAACTTTTTAAGACAAAAGATTTCTTTTGTCTTAAAAAAATGTCTTAAAATAGCCCACATGTAGTAGTGTGGCCTCTTCCGAAGTGGTGAAACTATAAAGAGGTATAGGTTATTTTAGTTTTGTCATTCATTGGTTTGCGATGAAGTAGAGTAATGTTAACATTACTCTAACGTGTGAAAAAAGCCTAAGAAGGGTCGGGGATGTGATGTCCTTCGATGGGTTGATAGTTGTGGACGCCATGTCGCCGGTGATATCGGATAGAGATCACAACATTGTCGTTGATCGGGGTTGTCGAGGAAAGGCACTGTAATGCGGAACCCTACGAGAGGTCTTGACACTTGAGGTACGCAACTTGAGATTTGGACATTGTCCTGGCCTTACTGCCGAACAAATAAGATATGGGGGGGAAGGATAACCGATTGATGATTTGATGAAAAGAAGTTCGCCGGAATCAGGAAGATCGATACATAGTCTGTTAAAGAACGCAATCTCAAACCACCTTCTAGGTGTCAGATCCATCAGTCCAAGTGTCCAAGTTTAGTTTAAGTCAGTCCAGTTTAGTCGAGTTTATCTCCAGTTATTTATTGCTGATGTTTCCAATGTAATCTATTTAATCTATTCGTAATCTTGAGAAGAGCAACTCTCTGCTCCAGTTCGTTTTCAGTGTTTCAATTCTTTTCATGGTATCGGAGCCAAGTTGCATAAGCCTCCCTAGAGAGCAGCAACAGAGCCACGAAAGAGTAGAAGAGAAAAGAGCAGTATATTGGCGCGACTATGAGTTGATAGGCGCAAGAATACACAACATATCAGCGCCAGTTTTATCCCTCGCGTGGATTCTTAAAGAGGCGCGACTGTTTCAATCGGGAACGCGCCAATCAGCCAGCAAAAAAAATTACTCATACATGTGAAGGTAGAAAGTGTTCCTGTTAAATTCGTTTGTGTTAAAGTTATTTAAAAAAAAAGAAAATCTTTTTTTTAAACGATAGGAAGGTCAACAGCGTGGATTTTAAAAATCGATTCAAAGGGAAAGGCATTCAACGTACTGTGGTATTGATTTTTTAAAAGAGTAAAAGCCATTTTTATAAAGTTTTATTTATTAAAGTTTTTTTTTTTAAACTTTAAATTGGATTAAAGGGTTTGAAAGAGCATACGGTGAAAGTTTTATAAGAGTGAAAGTTTTTATGAAGATTTTTTTTTAAGTTTTTTTTTTTTTTTTTAAACTTGAAATTTGTTCAAAGGTATTTTTAAAGAGTATGTGGTGAAGTTTTTTAAAGAAATCTTTAAAAAAAAAGGGCCTTTTTGAGTTTTGGAATTTTTTTTTAAGAAAAACTTAAAGTTGTGAGAAAGTGAAATTGTGAAAGCCTTGTAGAAGTAAGAGATATTTTGAAGAAGAAGTTTTCAAAAGAAAGGTTGCATAAGACTCTTTGAAAAGAAGCAAAACTTAAAGTTGTGATGTGAGATGAAAGTGAAAGTTTACAAGAAATTTTTTGAGGAAGATAATTTTTTTTTAGAAGGAGAAGTGAAGTTGCATAAGACTCATTCAAGAGCAGCAAAATTTTTGAAGAAGTGAAGTTGCATAAGACTCATTCAGGAGCAGCAAAATTTTTTAAGAAGCAAGGTATTGATGAATATGTAAACTCGTTTGTTTGTGGAAGTTTGACAACGAGGACATGGGAAAGGTGAAGAGGCTAAAGCAAAAGCAGATTATATTCGAGATCTTTCTAGATCTGGAAATCAATAAGCAAAAAGATGCCTATGCATTAAGATGCATAAAAGACTCAGTTGATGAAAGTATACCTCCCTTGATTTCAGATTCCAAGACAGCCAAGGAGGCATGGGATACCCTTGAGAGATGTTTTGGTACAAGGGGGAGCATTGAAGCAAAGGGGAGATTTGAAGATGAAGATGAAGGTGGGTCTGTAGCAGCAGATCTACAGCCAGATGAAGAGTCAGAAAAAGCAGAGAAGCAGCATGAAGTTGCTCTTGAATCCCACTATGCACGACCACAAGTGGATGAAGAGATTCCAGCAATAGAAATTGCTGACGAAGTTTTAATGATACTAGCAACAGTGCTTGCTGATGAAATGGTAAATCCAATGATTGATATGGTTGATATTAACTTTGATAATGAATTTTTGGCTAATGATGACTGGTTGCAGATGATGCAACAAAAAGAAGATATTGACATGATGTTATTTGGTGAGATAACCCCACTGCAGTTAGTGGAAGACAACCTGTTTGCAGCAGCACAGGTTAGTGAAGAAGAGACAGAGAAAAAGATAAACACAGAAATAAAGGCAGAGACAAAGACAGAGACAGAGGAAGATACAGCAAAGGAAGCGCAACAACAGAAAGCTCTCATTGCAGAGCAGAAGGAAGAAACAGAGAAAGACGAAGAGACAGAAGCAAAGAAAGACGTCTGCAAAGGGAATGTAGAAACAGGGATAGACGTAGAAGCAGAAAAGAAAAAACAACAGAAGAAAGCTCTCACTGAAGAGCAAAAAGACCAGAACCAATGTCGTTCTGAAACTAATTGTTATTCTAACATTGATTTCAAGTGTGCAGGTACACAGATTGATTATGAAGAAGAGTTAAAGTTTATTGAAACATGGCTTGCAACACCATGTCTGGATGAGATCTACAGAGAAGATGTAGATATGAATGTTGAAGACAACATGCATGACGAACATGTCAATGAAATTTTCATGCATTGGAGTTTTGAAGAGATAAGATTTTATTCTAATCCTATGTTGCAGCAGATTGATGATGATCAGTGCATAACAAAAGACAATATGTGGCAGCAGCCCACATTCAAGATGATTTTTGAAGAAGTCCAGGACACGCTTAGACAACTTGGAACAGTAAAAGACCTGCACCAGCACATCAATAAATTGAGTTTTGAAGAACACAACAAAGCGAAAAAATTGAAACAATTTAGAGGCTACAAAATATGGAAGGAGAGAAGAAGAAAACTAAATCTAGTTGAAGTCAATTTTTTTTAAATTGTAAATCTCGCTGAGACATAGACCAGCAGGTATCTTAATTGATTTTTTTGTGGTTGATATTAAAGGGGAGTGTTAAAGAACGTAATCTCAACCACCTGCTAGGTGTCGAATCCGTGAGTCCAAGTGTCCAAGTTTAGTTTAAATCAGTCCAGTTTAGTCGAGTTTATCTCCAGTTATTTATTGCTGATGTTTCCAATGTAATCTATTTAATCTATTCGTAATCTTGAGAAGAGCGACTCTCTGCTCCAGTTTGTTTTCAGTGTTTCAATTCTTTTCATATGGCTGGTACTGAGACACGCTATTGTTTGAATTTCGTTCATCCCCCTCCTTTTCTACTCTGCAACCGAGCTGACCTTTAACGAACCTATGTAAGTGTATGGTCGGTACTGAGACACGGTGTTGTTTGAAATTCGTTCACCCCCTTTTCGTTCATCCCCCTCCTTTTCTACTCTGCAACAGAGCTGACCTTTAACGAACCTATGTAAGTGTATGGTCGGTACTGAGACACGGTGTTATTTGAAATTCGTTCACCCCCCTCTTCTAATGTGCAACCGAGCTAACCTTTAACGAATCTATGTAAGTGATGGTTGAAACTGTTGAGACACGCTGTTGTTTGAAATTCGTTCACCCCCGTCCTTTCCTACAATTAAGATAGCAACCTACCTGACCTTAAATATTAGGTTTTCTCTTCATTTTTTTGCTTAGTTTTACCAGGTGCCGAAGCTTTCGATTCCCATATTGTACTTGGTCAGTTGCTCAGTATTCATAAACTTTGAATCAACTATATAACCGAAGGCCACAGTCGCTGAATTTCACTTGGATATCAATAATCTTATCATAATATCAATCGAGATGGATGAGATAACAGTGTTGTTGGGCCAGGAAAAGGAACTGCATGCGAAAATTGAGGACGCCATTGAGAGGGTTTTACGGTATGACACTAAAATCAATACATCACCTTTTGTGGATGATGATAAAAGAGGATGTGTGAGTGGAGGTAAGTTCTCCGAGTCAAAAGTGGGCATCGATGGAGCGATGGAAGCGAGGAGCCTCTCTTCTATTCGTGATGCTCTGGAGGTTCTTGAAGACCAGCTCGACTGCTTGCAGGTTTGGATATAGAACTTTGAAATACTTATGAATGAGATGCACAATAGGCGTTATTATATCACATTACTCTTCATGTTGAATCTGCTTTCAGTAAGTAGAAGAACCATTTCCCATTTCGCTATCCCTTCCCTTCCCGTTCCCAATCCCATTCCAAATTTCTAAAATATTCCAAATTTTACAGTTAATCTTCTCCCTGGTACATTATACACTACATTAGCATATTAGTACATGATTTCTTGTAACAACTTCTTTTTTCAAACATGATCTTGATGTTTACTCACTTCCTAATCGATTCTAACAACTACAAAATGTTTATTATTATTTTATTGAATGCTCCTTGCATTGGTATGGATTCAGTTTAATATATATTTATTAATTATTATAAAAATAAACTAAATTAATTTTTTTTGGAATATTTTTAATATATATATATATATAATTTAAAACTAGAATTGTTGATAGGATAGATCCACCTAATAAACAAGCTTTTAAATTGGATATTATAGATTTAAAACCATAACTCGTCACATGACAGTTCCATCTAATAAATAGGGTTTCAAAGGGGAAATGGTGAAATAGAGACTCGTTAGATCTTAATGAAAGAGTTAATGAAAATCATGAAATAAATAATTTTTAATGAAAAAGCAATTTTTAGAATTTAAAACCACGATTCCAAACCAATTGACAAAAAATATGCAAAGTTTTGTCATATACCATATAAAGGGGAATATTTCAAAATAGGACAAGTGCAATACATATCAAGAACATAAAATGACCTTCATAGTCCAAAAACAAATCCTACAAGCTATGGGGCCTCTAACCCACTACAAGTCTACATATATGATATTAATTATCAACATTATCACTTGAAAGTTGAAACTTCTCATCATGATCAAACTCTTTGATTGATTCACCACTCCCAAACTTTGTAACTGCCTGAGTCACAAACTTCTGTGGTTCAGTGAATTGAATCTCAAACTGCCATACTACTTGATTTGGTTCTCCACATGGCTTTACATGGCCTCCTATCTCAGCCAAGTGTTGCTTGAACCTATTAATACCCCTTCCTTCAAAAGAATTTTGGCAATATTTCTAGATTTTTTTTCATCAATTTTGGAGACATGGTGGCTACTAGGTAGTTCAAACTCTGTGTTGTTCCACTACTCTAGCAGAAGCTCAACACTCTCCAAGCTCACAATAAAACTCACAAAAACTCTAAATGAGATGTGTGAGGCAAATGAGAGGAGATACCTCCTTTTATTGGCTTGGAGGGGTTGTTTGTGGAGGGAAACAACCTACATTTTCCCTCCAAACCACCTCACAAGCCTCGAATAATGCCTCTGGCAAGTCAGTGGTTGGCCTAGCAATGAACCAACTAGTTTATGGGAAAACCTCATGGTTTCGTCATAAACTGGCAGGTTTATGCCCGGAAAAACAAATAAAACTATAGACCATATTTTTTTGACTAATTCAGTTGGTTTGGCCAATAAACAGGTTTGACCGATTTCTAATTCACACCTATCAATTTAAAATATATATATATATATATATATATATATATATATATATATATATATATATATATATATATATATATATATATATATATATATATATATATATATATATATATATATATATTGAGTACAATTATATTCTCTTTTCGGTGCCATAAACAGTTACTATAGAGTTCACAAAAGAGTTATAGTTCTTCTATGACCATACCATGTTGCTTAATCAGGTTGGAAAAGCTGCACCCAAGGTGATGAGTCTCGTTAAATTTATCTAGTCACCATATGCAGATCTAAACGTAGAGTAGTCATTTTAATGATTATGTTTACCATGTCGATTTTTTTTAATACAAATGGTCATTTTTATTTAAAGTTTCAGAAGTAGATAATAAATTTTGAAAATATTTTAAAATGAGATGGAAGAAAAATAGTTATTTTTATTTAGAATTTTAAAATCAAACAGGAGATATTTGAGAATCTTATAAATAAGAGCCAGGTCTAACCTAACTCTGGTTCTTAGAATTATATTCCAAAATTCACAATCAAGTTAAGTTGAGGGAGTATGGACTCATTTACACTGAGGGTGGTGCTTTGTTGATATTAAATCTTACTTATGGGCAATGATTCCATTTATCGCAACGGATTGGGAAGTTCCATGGTCTCTTCAGGTCTTCTGTCTAATTTGTTAAATTCTGGGGACATAAGTTTCTCCAAGATTTCAACATATGTGACACGAGGGATTTGGAATGGTGATTTAATATATTATGTTTTACAGGGATATGTTTCGTGTTATTTTTTCCTTTCCCGTGATCTGGTTTCACTGGGGATGTTGTGATATCAATCGACTCTGTCAGCTTCTCCCTTATTAAGGAAGTCATGTGGTTCGTGTCAAATTAACAAAAGGGAGAGATCAGAGAATTGCAGAGAGCACAATAGCACTACACACATATTTATTGAAAGGAGAAATGTATATTTATACAAGTCAGAAACAGTTACGCACAAACTGAATATGGAAACTAATTATTAACTAATCTAAAACTACTTCTCAACTAACCGAATGATTAATCCTTTAACACTCCCTCTTAATCTTGAGGGTTACATTATTTTATTCCTAACTTTTGACATTGAAATTCATTCTATATTTCCGAAGTCAGAGAGAAGTCTCTTGACTTTTAACTAGATTTGGTTTTCTTCTTCTTTTCTTCCAAATTTTGTAGCCTCTAAATTGTTTCATCATATTCGTCTTATTGTATTGTTCAAACTTCAGACTTTTCATTTGCTGGTGCAGGTCTTTTACTATTCCAAGTTGTCTAAGCATGTCCTGGACATCTTCAAGAAATGTGGACTGCTGCCACATATTGTCTTCTGTATTATGGTTTTCATGATCAATCTGCTGCAACATAATATTAGAATAATATCTTATTTCTTCAAAACTCCAATGCATGAAAATTTCATTGACATGTACATCATGCATGTCACCTTCAACATTCATTTCTACATCTTCTGTGTAGATCTCATCCAGACATGGTGTTGCAAGCCATGTTTCGATAAACTTTAACTCTTCTTCATAATCATTTTTTGTACCTACACATTGGAAATCAATATCAGAATCCAAAATATTTTCAGAATGACATTGGTTCTGGTCTTTCTGCTTTACAATGAGAGCTTTCTCATGTTGTGCTTATTTCTCTATTTATTCCTCTATCTTAGTTTCCTTCTGCTCTGCAGTGAGAGCTTTATGTTGTTGCGCTTCCTTCTCTGCTTCTGCATCTTTCTCTGTTTCTGCTTTTTCTTTGTAGACTTCTTTCTTTGCTTCGGTCTTTGTCTCTTTTCCACTAACCTGTAATGTTGCAAACAAGTTGTCTTCCACTAACTGTAGTGGGGTAATCTCACCAAATAACATCATGTCAATATCACATTTTTGTTGCATCATCTGCAACAAGTCATCATTAGTCAAAAATTCATTATCAAAGTTAACATCAACCATCAAATTTTCATCAGCAAGTTGCATTGCTGGATTCACCATCTCATCATTAACAAGCTGTGTTGCTGGAATCAAAAAGTCATCATAAACAAACTGTGTTGCTGGTTTCATCAAACCTTCGTCAGCAAGCTCTGTTGCTGGAATCACCAAATATTCATCAGCAATCTATGTTGCTGGTATCAACAAATCTTCGTCCACTTGTAACTGTGTACAGTGGGGTTCACAAACATCTTCGTGCTCTCTCTCTGTCGCTTCTACACTTTCTTCACATACATCATCCACTCGTGACTGAGCATAGTGGGATTCAACAAACTCTTCATCTCGTTTTGGATCTGCTGCTACAGATCCACCTTCATCTTCAACGTCACCAAAACATCTCTCAAGGGTATCCCAAGCCTCCTTGGCTATCTTGGCATCTGAAATCAAGGGAAGTATACTTTTATCGACTGATTCTTTTATGCATTTTAATGCATAAGCGTCTTTTTGCCTATTTATTTCAAGATCTAAAAATATTTCGAACATCTTCTGTTTATGCTTTATCCTCTTGGCTTTTCCCATGACCTCGTTGCTTGACTTCCACAAACGAACGAGTCTACATATGCATCAAGTACCTTGCTTCCAAAAACTTCCAAAATTTATATAGTAAGACAATACTTTAACAAAGCTTTCACATTTTCACTTTCTCACACTTTCACTTTCTCACAACTTTTTTTAAATTCCTTTTCTGAACAAAATCTCATATCCTTTCAAAACTTAAAAATACATTTTAAAATTGCAGCCCATTTAAAAGAAATTCCTCTTTTAAAAAACTTCAACTTCATTCATGTTCTTTTGAATAAACCTTTTTCTTTTTAAAAACCTTTAAAAATAATTCTTTAATAAAAAGGACTCTCTTTTTTTTGCAAATCATATGGGGCCTTAAAAACACCTTACATGGCCATATATAAGCCATGTGAATTTCATATGACAATAAAAAAAGGATTAAATAAATCGAGACTTTCTTTTTTCCTGAATCTCTTTAATGCAATTGCTCCACATTCCTTCATGATTTTAACATTTCTTTTAAATGCCTTTTTGGCATTAACCTATAAGCCCTTTTCAAAACAACTTGATATTTAAAGTGATTTCATACCTTCACCTCTCCTAATTTTATTTGTGTGGAACACAAAATTTTCAACAGCAGGACAGCTGAGTTCCGCTTTCCCCCAAGACTAAAAGTATGCATGTTTCCTTTTACTCCAGCGTGCAGAGGGTTTTTCACTCCAGCGTGCAGAGGCCGCAGACAGGCTCTTTCTCTCCGGCAGAGGTAGTAGGGCTATGCGTATTGGGGCTCTTCCTCGGCTCTTTCTATCCGGCGGCTTTTCCGTCTTCTTTTACAGCCTAACTGTGACTCGGCTATGTACAACGAGTGCTACTCCATCAACAGCAAACAATCATGCATTCTCTATAACTTTCAGCCATCTACAACGCGTTACGGCGCATGTTCTTTAAAACCTTCATCGGAGGTCTTTCATATGGAACAAAAAATCTTTGGCGGCAAGGGTAAGGCTGCTTATCCAACCGCAACAGGAAAATAAAATATGGAACAGAGGACCAACGGCAACAGTAAAATAAAGTGGCGGCCCTTTACCCTTCAACGGTTTTCTTCAACTACTCCGCTTCTCGAACAAACTCCAGACAGAGGACCAGCAGCAATAGTAAAAGAAACCGGCGGCCCTTTACCCTTCAACGGTTCCTCTCGTACTAAGTTGAATTACTATTGTGGTGTGGTTCATCAATAGGGTAAAACTAACCTGTCTCACGTTCCAGTCTTTCTGCTTTGCAATGAGAGCTTTCTCCTGTTGTGCTTCTTTCTCTATTTCTGCCTCTATCTCTGTTTCCTTCTGCTCTGTAGTGAGAGCTTTATACTGTTGTGCTTCCTTCTCTGCTTCTGCATCTTTCTCTGTTTCTACTTCTCCAACGATCAAACAACAAATAGAAAAAATAGATTCTCAAAGAAGATCGACAAGATCAACTCTCAGCTCTGATACCATGTCAAATTAACAAAAGGGAGAGAGTAGAGAATTGCAGAGAGCACAACAACACTACACACATATTTATTGAAAGGAGAAATGTATATTTATACAAGTCAGAAACAGTTACGCACAAACTGAATCTGGAAACTAATTATTAACTAATCTAAAACTACTTCTAAACTAACCGAATGATTAATCCTTTAACAGTTCGGATGTAAAGCAGTCCATTGGCTTTGAGAATAGCCTCTTGAATCCTCAGCTTCTTCAATTTTTTGCACACATAAAATGTTAGCAAGTAATATCAATATTTAAGAGATGGCTTCTCTTCTCTCTCCGTTGTAGTATTATTTTTTTGTTTTCATAAGAAAAAAACTAATTGGAATTTTATAAAGGTATGAAAAAACCAGTTACATTTGATCGACATTTGCCAAGAGTCACATCAGATATGTGTTTTCATATTCATTCATGGGTGAGAATGACAAACTAAAAAGGATTCCATAAGTCAACATTTTTTCTATCAAAGTATGCAAAAAATCAGACCAATGTTCAAAATATACATTTTCAAAAAGAAAAATTTTGAGAGAAACGATCAGTGACGGAGGCCACTTCCAGCTATGGAATAGAAATTTTTCCTTCTCCCTCACATTGTCTTCTGAAAAACTGTAAAAGATGAAACCATATTTTTCGCATAGTCCTCGCTTAGAGAGTGCATCTGAAAACCTATTTGATTCTCTGTAGATGTGTGACATAGTGTAGTTCCTGAAAAGTAGAAGTAAAGCGCTCATTCGTTCCATCCATCCCCAAAGTTGAAGTTCAAAAGGGTCGAAGCATGAAACCATTGATGATAGTTTTATAGTCCCCATATCTACTTATATAACGAATCTCATTTTCCCTAGAAAACCACAATAAGATCCATAGGGATATCATATCTTCGAGTGAAATTTGTAATAGTGTTCTCATCAATGTGCTACCTTCCTCAACAATCACATGGGGCCTACTGTGCAGCGCCATCAAAGTATCACACGGGCAATGTGATGCAAGGATTTAAGAAACGTCTCAGATGCATTGTCTCAGTGCCATGTTTTCCAGCAATGAGAGAACTTTCGCACAAATGTTATATTCATTAATGGACGCCCCACAAAAGATAGTGGTTGCATTATTTCCAAATCTCCCAATAAGTAAACAACGGAATAAAGGTTTGCAACCCCACCCTGGAGGCACCCCATCTCAAGCAATGCTCAATTGATAGAAAAATTCGAAAATGTAACTTGCAAGAGGATAGAATCATTGACCAAAAATGTAATTCAATACAATGAATGAATAAATGAGTTACCGATTCATCACCCCATGGCATAAGATGCAACATCCTGGTCCAATGAATCTGCGTTTGTGCAAATTGTCCCATGTCGGTTCTGCCAGACCAACCAACAGAAAAGGATGACCTTTAAAGGTGCAATTGATCTCCAGATCGGCTGGAACTAGGATCGTGGAGAATATTCGAAGTCGTGATGTGTGATGTGTAGGTAACATTCTGCCTTAACCACCATATTATTTTCTAGCCTACCATCCCATGTAATAGTGTCTCAACTCGGACATCGATATAATCACGCACCCCTTAACTTGTTTGTAAATGAAATCCAAATCTGAGCTAATTTCGCCATCAAGCCAAGTTGTGTAAAGTTGTGCAGCCTCCCTCCAAATGAGGTGTACCCGATGCCAACTCCTTATTTTCTGTTCCAAGAAACAAATACCACAATGGTGTAGTGCCTGTATGAAAACTACCAGGAGTCTATAATTCGCATCCAAACCCACAATATTGTCCCTTCCAATAATAATCTTGTTACCACTCCCAAATTCCCATCTGATACATTGTAGGAAGTGAAATTTAGTTTTATGAAATCTTCGCCAAATGTAAGAGCCACTTCTAATGCCAATTTCTCCCTTGTGAATCTCATCAAAGATTGGCCTTCATTTTAGATATTTGTGCCAAGGAAGATCTTATTCAAAATTCCAACTCTAAACAGTGCTCTCCATATGGACTTAATAAGGAGAAACCTCTCAAAACTTTTTGTGTTGAGGATGCCCCATCCATCGAGATCTCTAGGTTTGGAAATAGTGTTCCATTTATCATATGGAATTTACCCATATCTTCATGTCCACAACACAAAAAATGAGTGAGGACAAATTGTATCTCAAAGCAGATGCAAGTAGCAAGAGCGGAAGGATCCATCTATTAAATGACCATATATTGAACTACTGATAGTATTAATGTGAATCTTTTTTTTTTCAGAAGAAAAAACTCTAGTTTATATCATGTATGAGTTCACATTGAAAACTTGATGACACATTCCATGAGTCCCTTTGCAAGCTTTGAGAATCTTACATTTTCATATAGTACCTTCAATCCCTATGTTCATTACAAACTCTATCTTAATACCAATGATAACCCAAAAAAAAAACGAATGTAGAGACCTATCGAAAATGACAGGGAGGAGCATCGATTATAGCTGAAGGTGAATAGAAGTTCACGGAGACAGTACCCAACATCCCAGAAAAGTTGATAGAGTGTTTTCATTTTGGAGACCAAAAAGAGGTTGGAGACCCATCATCCCTAGAGAGCTAGAGGATCTGATATGTGATGAAAGCTTCAGACCCAAAAAAGAAAACACGGACAAAAACAATAGCTCCCAGTAAAACACTACTCAAGAGAATTTCACCATAGATGTTGCTCCTTCTCCTTCCGAAATCGTCAGCTCATAATGCATTACACCAAAAACTCCATCCATATATTTTTTTGATAACTTGTCCACCTTAGAATTCTTTTCATGATAGATATGCTTAAAACGAATAGAAGTAAATGAATTCCTTAATACCTTTATGCGCTCCAGCCATGTCATAAGATGTCCAGGGATAAGCTTGGTACCCTTGTTAAGGTGGTCTAGAAGAACCTTTGAATCACCAAAGACACAAATGATTTCAATACATAACTAAGAGACAAACCATAATAAACCCCACAACGCCAGAACTTATGCTTTCATATTTGTTTGAGGGCTCTGTGCCAATAAATATTATAATGACAGTTTGGTGAGATCATTAGCCAAGCACCATATCCGCATCTGGATTGTTGTGATGCTCCATCAAAGAAGCCCGCCGGGTAATGTATTTCAACAAGCATGCGCTTGGAGAGGTCCACCAGAGGCTTCTAATCAATTTTCATCCTTTCCCTACTTTGAATAATTAATAAAGTAGTTTTCTCTAGGCTGTTGCTCACCTCCTCGGAGATCTATTTATTCCGACAAACCTAGATAGACCAATGGGATAATGCCAAAACGATTTTGGTTGTTATGTTTTTCTTTTGCCACCATAGGATAAAAGCACTAGTATTTTCCAAAGTAGGAACCTTCAACTTAAAGAACTCACATAGCAATTGTAAAACTTTCATGGAAAAAATACAGTTATAGAAAAGGTGAGAATTGCATTCACCTGCCACCATGCAAAGTCTACAGAAGCCTCATCGAATCTTTCCTCTCCTTTTTAATTTTTCCCAAGTGAGATTTTTATCCAACAAAAGAAGCCACAGAAAGATCTTCATATTTAATTGAGCATTATTATTCCATAAGTTTTTAAAGATTTGGCAGTACGAGTGCTGAGAAGACTGCATAGATAGTTTGTTATAAATATCATCCATCATCAACATTTCGTCCTTATTCGGACCATCCGACGTCACCCTATCACCCCTTATGTCCTTTAGTAAGCCCTGGCTCCAAAGGTCATCAGTATAATCTACCCATTATTCCTACAAGTGAACCGAAATCTTCAGTTATCCGACAACAACCATAAAGGAATACCATTGATAACCTCCTTTTGAATTTGACTCAGATAAAAAATGCCTTTATCATTCAGGTGTTTAATAAGCTGAAATAGGGAAAGGAACCGATACAACGTAGAGACCAAGATGGCCTATTAGAATTTTTCCCCCATGCCCAAACTGCCACCTCAGGAATTTTGAGAGCTTCGACCATGAATGTCTGAACCCGTTCCAAATAGTCGACCCCAATTGTTGGTGAAAGTGTTTTAATGATCCGGATTTATGCAGAAACAAAATAGAATACAGAAATAACAATAAGCATAGAGATGCAGCGGAAATAATGCGTCATTTCATTAATATCAAATAACAGAAATGTGCTTACAGACATAATGGAAATAAAATAGCTAGGGTGCTGGTAGCGAATCTCTGAGAAGAGATGTGGTGGCTACAGACCTTTGAACTATGTTACAATGAGGCTCGAGGGCCTATTTATTGTTGAGAAACAATGTAGAATCCGAAACGTCCAAAAACCTAACCGTAGGAGATGAGGCGCCAAAACTGTGGGCGCCCGTTTGGGTAAATTGGTGGTTCAACTTCTCGGGGGCATAACTTTGGCATACTATCTCTGTTTGACGCACATGATGCATCATTAGAAAGCTCTATCCGAGGACTACAACTTTCGAGACGAATTTCATTCCATGAAATTCGCTAGAAAAACGATACCCAAAAAACGTTGTTTAGGGCCTCAAAACAGCTCCGGAAGTTCAGGACCCGAAAAACTGCTAAAAATAGTAAGTTTTGTTGCAACTTGAAAATTGAAAGAACTGAAGATGGGGGTTCAAATGGAATAGGTGGGTGGCCACCAATATCCCCCTGGATCATTAAGCCCCCAAAACGGCTCCGAGAGTGGAGGACCCGAAAACCTGCTAAAAATAGTAAGTTGTGCTGAATGTGAAAATCTGCAAGAATTGATGGTGCTGGTCCAAATGGAATAGGTGGGTGGCCACCGATATCCACCTGGATCATTCCTCCCTCCTTAGGAAGCAGTGGTCCCCATTGCGTTGAGATCCTCCATGAGATGAGGCAAATTCTGTTGAACTGAGTATTAGATGTGTTGAAGATGTCATGGACCTGCGGGTGGACATGCTGGATGCATTTAGTAAATTTGGTTTCTTTATCAGCCTCAGATAGTACATGTTTGGATTATGTATGTGTAGTTGCAGGATGTATGGAAACATTAGGCAGTGGTGCATTGGGAGTCAGATCAATGGAGTGCTTGTCCTGATAGTGTAGAGGAACCTCTATGAGTGAGGAGAAATTGTCATCGTATTCCTCCCTGACTTTGTCCATCTGCTGCAGCCGTGCAAGGGAGCCCTGTTTCAAGGTTGTGGCCACAATATTCTTCTTTCCCTGTGAGTGAGTCGTAAGGAAAATGAATTTCCTGTTTTGGGAAACAATCTTACTGCGTTGTTTTGCAGTAGTCAAAGAGATGGCAGGAGGCGGTACTACCTCTGGTATCCTGTACAAGTTATTTCCCAAAGTAATAATAATAGCACGAGGCCTAGACTCATACACAATATGTCGCCTCCACAAGTATGGTTGGCCCAATAATACATCAGCTACATCAAGAGGAGCAACATCACACAATACCTCATCCGTGAATGGCTTGATACTGTACGGAAGGCGGCACTGCTGGCGGATGCGGAGATCTCTCCCTGGGTGGAGCCATCCGATGGTATACGAATGCGGGTGTGCTATGGTTGGTAGGTCGAGCCGCTTCACGACCTCTGCTGAAATGAGGTTCTTTTGGCTTCCGCTATCGATGAGAAATTGCAGCGAAGAACCCTTTACCCACATCTGCGACTGGAAGAGGCGCTCCCCCTCCTCTGGATCCACTGGACCCTCCTTCTGGATCTTGGTGGTGCCAAAAATGGCACTGGGATCCACATCGATGATCTGCTTCCCTTTGTCATTGCCTTTGTCTGGTTCTAACTCAGGATCAGAAAACGCATCTGATTCGAGTGCCTTTAGTTCGGCCACCAAAGACTGTTTGGCCCGACACTCGCTTGTGCTGTGAGTGGGGCTGTTATGAAATTCACACCACTTCCCTGTGCCCTTCTTTGGATTTGTGGTGTTTTTCTGAGCCGCATTGCTTTGGCCTTGCTCCTTGTTCTTCGGTTCGGGGGCACCTTTCAGATTTGCAGATCCAAAGTCTCGCTTCTTCTGCTTAAATTTCTGCTCGATCTTGGCGGCATAGCGATATGCCATTCCAAGTGATGTAATGTCAAGGAGCTCCATTTCCTCCTAAATGTGTTTGTGCAGACAGCTGCGGTACTTGAGCACCAAATGTTTCTCTGAATCTTTAATACCCAACTTTGTGCGCAGGGTATGGAACAGATTCGTCAGTTCGTGCACATCTTGATCCTTTTGTTGCCGTAGCGTGGTCCATTGGATGTATTTGTCCTCATAGCTCCCCACGGGGTAATATTGTTCCTTGATGCCGTCTCGGAATGAATTCCAAGTGGGTGTGGTCGAGAACAGAGAGGGTTCCCCTTCGCCCTCTTGCTCACGGTAGGTTTCCCACCAGTCTTTGACATGGGGGCGGCTTTGAGGAGTGCAAAAATAATCTTTTCTCGGTCAGAGAAGTGATGGACCGAGAAATACCCTTCCAACAAATTTAACCATCTGTCTACAGCGTCTGCATCTATTTTTCCTTCAAATATGGGAATGTCAAAGTTTACCTGTACCTTGAAGGGAGTGGCGCCTCCAGAGTGGCTGTTGGATGCAGATGCGCCATATGTGGGCAGTCGTTGAAGGATTTGAGCAAAGTTATCCATCATCACGTTCCTTTGTTTCTCGAGAGCCTCCTCGAGCAGTATTTTGATGGGATCTCCTGCTCCCTCGTCTTTCTTTTCTTCCGCCATGGGAGGTCGTCGGGGTTTGCGAGGCTGATCTTGCAAGGGTTCAACCAGATCGAGCCCTAACTCCTTATACCCTGACCGCGTTGGGGACATGCAAAAAAAAACAAAGAAAGAGCAGTCCCTCTCTGATACCACTGATCCGGATTTTATGCAGGAACGCAACAGAATAAACACATAACCATAAATACAGAGATGCAGCGGAAATAACACTTCATTTCATTAATATCAAATAACAGAAAGATGCTTACAGACATAATGGAAATAAAATAGCTAGGGTGCTGGTAGCGAATCTATGAGAAGAGATGTGGTGGCTACAGACCTCTGAACTCCGTTACAATGAGGCTCGAGGGCCTATTTATTGTTGAGAAACAATGTAGAATCTGAAACGTCCAAAAACCTAACTGTAGGAGATGAGGCGCCAAAACTGTGGGCGCCCGTTTGGGTAAATTGGTGGTTCAACTTCTCGGGGGCATAACTTTGGCATACTATCTCCATTTGACGCACATGATACATCATTAGAAATCTCTATCCGAGGAATACAACTTTCGGGACGAATTTGATGATCAAATTTGTTGGCGCCACGATGCCCAAAAAATGTCGTTTAGGGCCTCAAAACGGGCTCTGGAAGTTCAGGACCCGAAAAACTGCTAAAATTAGTAAGTTTTGTTGCAACTTGAAAATTGAAAGAAATGAAGATGGGGATTCAAATGGAATAGGTGGGTGGCCACCAATATCCACCTGGATCATTAAGCCCCCAAAACGGCTCCGAGAGTGGAGCACCTGAAAACCTGCTAAAAATAGTAAGTTGTAC